>OX101787.1:33168444-33200567 GCA_944452715.1 Ophion slaviceki
CCAACACGAAGATGAGTTTTTTTCAAAGGGTCACGAGAACTCTAACTGCCTCGCGGTGCTCCCCGGGGTAATTCGACTTTGGACTTTTTCCCAGTTTGCTCGAGTACGTGGATACACGAACAATATGTTTTCGGTTAATTTATTTTGATTCTCTGAATCGAAATTTGCAAATAATATCACGTAATACAATTATAATATAATTATATTATATTATATTAATATAATATAATTGAATAATAAAATTTGACGAAATGAAATAATGTGAGAAGATTATTCTATTTCATCGAATTTCATTTATTCATTCGGAATGGAACAAAAAGTGTGTCATTCTCGTTCCGTCCTCAATTAAATTGTGTTCCCGCTTCAAGCCGAGCGGTGAAATCTTCGCCGTACGTTTCTCACTCTGTCAAGAGAAATTCACGTCATTATTTGTTTGCTCTCGTTGCTCAATCCCATAACTAACGGCTCCTCGTCGCATGCGAATCTCGCGTATGTGCGAGCCCCCTCGACGTACAATATGGTCGAGATATATGCGCGTCTCTTGTCGACCGTCCGCAGCAGTAGCAGCGGGTGGTAAATAAACGGAGTGTATCGCACAGTGAGAGTTCAGTCCACAATGCAAAAGCTCGGCGTCCCCAGTGCGATGAGAGCTGGGCATTGCTCTGCTGCTATATGATTTATAAAACCATGACTCTCTCTGTCTCTTTTAATATATTTATATACACATACATTATATATATATATATATATATAAGGGAGTTCTGCTTGAGATGACATACTTTTCCTTTTACGATAAATATTTAAACAAATTACGTATGAATTCGAAGTCAAGCGTATATCCATAAAGGTTTATTACTATAACGGAAGAGAATCAGTTTCAGCACAAGAGTAACTTAAATAAAAAATTAAAAAATTAAAAACCACATGTAGGTCGACGTGTGTAAGACGACATACTTCAGCTTAACATGGTATAGATATGTCATTTTACACACGTCGACCGAATTATGCTCGGATACATTAATTTGTGGGTTAAAGGTTAGTTTATAGCAACAAATATTTACTGGAACATTATTATAGCGACGCGGCACGTCAAAATGTTTGGATGCTAAAAGTCAATCCATTCTATTCTTATTTACAGTTTTAATGTTCTTGGTAATGTGTTCTTGTGACCGGCTCTTACGTGTCGAGGTTCGTTGATAATAGCCAGGCATCCTATAACGATAATCCGAAATATCTGATTTTATATCCGGTTTTATACGCAGAAGGGTAAGATGACACAGTGAGTGATCTTACACCGACGTCTGGTATGTCAACTTACCCATAAGTAAGTGGAGATTTTGTTCATTTTTTGTGAGAAAAACTTTGGAGTTAGAGTATCCGTTGTGCAGTATTTGTGTTATGCAACGAGCATAGATTATGAATAAATTAGTTCAAATAGAAAAAATCTTGTCCGACGGATACTGTTAGCACTAGATAATAACGTGGCCAGTTTTTTTTTGCATTTCAAAATCACGAAAGTATTTGTTACGTAAAAGCTCGCGTTCACTAACGGCTGTACTAGATTTCGGTACTAGCAACACTTATTGGCTGACCATAGAACGTCATCGTTACTCGTATAGCGCGAATATTTGAAAATATATTGAGGATGCTTCGTCTTATAGTACAGTCGTGCTGTATATTGGAATCGCAAAAAAATAGAAGAAGGCTGGTTTTTGACAGGGATTTTGTAGGTGCCACGGGTGCTGGATCCAAGTTTGCCTAAAAATTGGGGTGTAGGGGTTTTTTTAGAGGATGAAAGGGGATGGGGTGGATTAATGCCAAACTACAACCCCCACGAGGTCGGCGCCGGGAGACAAAATGTTCAGAAACATCCGGGTTTGATTTTTGTCCACAGCGCCAAAATCGTGGAAGTTCATTTTGGGGGTGAAAAAGTGGGGTGAAATGTTGAAATATCAGTTTTTATTCGATACCGCTTTAGGAAAAATTCTTACAATTTTTTTTCAAATAGAAAAGTTGTAGCCCTTGAAAAGACGCGTCGATTGAGTATTTGATTTTCCCTCTGCAATAATATCTTCACCCTCAAAATAATTGTTGAAGTATAGACAAAAAAATTGTTTATTTAATAACTCAAAAACAATCGATTTTTGGTGGATGGTTTAAATGTACGAAATGTAGAGAATAATTTTCTCTATATTTTCGTTCCCATCGACCACCCTTGAATTTTGCTTTATCGACTCCCTTCCAGACATTGAAAATTCAAAATGAAATTCTGGGACAACTATTGACCGAAAATAAAGAGATACGAGTTTGGCGCTGTGGACAAAAATGTAGCTGAGGGTTCAAGCTACAAATTCTTCCACAGCGGCGAATTCGTGCGGTCAATAATTTTCCCAGAATTTCATTTTGAATTTTCAACCCCCGAGAGGGGTTGGAAAATCAAAATTCATGGGTGGTCCATAGAAACGAAAATATAGAGAAAATTATTCTCTACATTTCGTACATTTGGACCATACCCGAAAAATCGATTGTTTTTTAGTTATTCAGTAAACAATTTTTCTTGTGGTATTTTAACCATTTTTTTGGGGGGTGAAGATATTATCGGAGTGTAATGATTATATACTCGATCGACGCGTCTTTTTAAGGGCTACAACGTTCCCATTTAAACAAAAAGTGTATGATTTTTTTCTAAAGAGTTATTGAATCAAAACTGATTTTTCAAAATTTCACCCCACTTTTTTACCCCCAAAATGAACTTCCACGACTTCGGCGCTGTAGACAAAACTAATGCCCGGATTTTTCTGCATATTTTGTCTCACGGCGTCGACCTCGTAGGGGCTGTAGTTTGGCATTAATTTAGCCAGCATTTTTAAAGCATTTTTTAAAGAAAACTACAAAACTTTTTAATCGATCAATATACAATCTTAAAGAACACATCTTGAAGAACTTTCAGTAATTTTTTTATTGAAAAATATTACATTGTTTAGTGGCAAATGGCCGTCAATGAAATAATGTTTTTATATACACGGTTTGCGCTGACCAACATTGCGGCGAAGTGGATCATCTGAAAAAAAAATGCGGATGGATTTAGTCAAATATAAGTATAAACTAGTCTTTAATCGAAGGATTTTAAAAAATATTCATTTTTCACAAAATGGCGGACAGTCAAAGTTAATGGTTCGATTTTAACGAAAAAAACGGTCGTTTTTTGGCTATAAAACGGCCATTTTTTCGAAAAAAAATCGAACTATTAAAGGCTACATTTTTATGTATTAAATAAGCCTGCAAAATTTCAAGAAGATCGGTTCATTAGTGTTCGAGTAATCTTGGTCACCGACTTCAGAAATGCCATTTTGAGAAAAACGCGTTTAAAGTTTCAATTTCAGTTTACACGAAGAAAATATTTTTTTTTGTAAACTTACACAGAGTCATCTATTCCGGGCCCATACTTCTGTATGGGCCCGGATACTTATACTTCAAAAAAATGCAATAAAACGTACACCCCGATTTTTAGGCAAACTTGGATTTAGCACCTTCTAATTTTCTCCGATTCTGGGGTTTTTCAGTAACAGCACGACTGTACTATTATCTGACTATACTATCTTCAGCACAACTTCCCTATATATATACACGCAAGGGGTTCTGTTTAAAAAAAACATTAAAATAAATCGAAAAAATTAGGTCGTACAAAAAAGTATTTCCCACAAAAGTTTCGTGGCTTCGAGGAGAATATTCGAGGGCAATATAAAATATTTTTTTGTCAACAGGTTTACGAGATACAGCGTAAACTTGACATCGTTTAAATGGAAAATCATAGGTTTTTTTTCAATAGCTGATTTTGTTGGCCATCGGAGAAAAATTCTCCAGCTAAAAAATCAAGAAAGTTATGACGATTTAAAGTTTTTGGGAATATCCCACGCTACATACCTTACAGTGGCGAATTTCAGAATGAATATTCGACTCGGTGACTCTTGAACATATCTGATAACAGCCATCACCATCATATTGATCCGTTATGGCTGTTAAGTGGCAGTTAAGGTCTTATATACCTTTAAACGGTGAGGAAAAAGGCGGTTTTTAGGATTTTTTAAAAATACTTATAAAGCAATCACAATGAGGTGTAGAGAGTTTATTTTATATATCAATCCATTTGTTATTTTTCAACAAAATACAAAATGGCGGCCTAGTGGCCGGTAGGAAGAGAATGCTTTTTTTACATTACATTTTACATGAGCACCTAGAACAAAAAAAAAATTTCCTAATCTACATGAGTTTTGCTAGCAAAGTACACACGATTATCACAGAATATCGATTTTTGCTAATTTGGCACCATATTAAAAGAAAAATTCGCATTTCTTGCTAAAAAAACGGCCTTAATTTGTTTCTAAAAACCGAAATTGTTGAATAATCGTAAACATCGTGTGTGCTTCGCTGGAAAATCTATCTAAGAAACTACAGATGAAACTTGATGTCAATCGGTTGAAAATTGTAGGAACTGCGAGTCTGCCCCATTTTGAAAACATGGTTCCGGGAAAAACGCACTTAAGGGAAGGTTCTGCCTTGTTGGGCCAAAAAATGTTCGATTTTTCACCAATTTTTTACGCAAAAAATATTAAATATAGAATGTTGATATTTGGTATGTTGACTAAGCGGTCTTTATTGATCATCAAAATATTTTTTACAGTTTGACAAAACATGGCGGTGGAAGTGGGAGGGGCCACGTATGTCGGTGCGCGGGCGATGACATTCTTCGCTTGCGGAAGTCCTAAGGCCCGGGCAGGTGAACTGAAGCAAAAAAAATCAAACGTATTTTTACTTCGTACAATATTGTGTATAAGTTGACCTAGAATCAAGAAGAAAAATTGAAAAATAAAAAAATAGTGAGCAAAAAACTGCGAATTTTTTTGGGAAAAAAAAACACTTTTTTTCCGATCGCTCTCAATTTTTTAATTTTTAAATTTTTCTTCTTGATTCTAGGTCAACTTGTACACAATATTGTACAAAGTAAAAATATGTTTGATTTTTTTTGCTTCAGATCACCTGTCCGGGATTTAGGACTTCCGCAATATCATTCTTGGAATGTTTATACATCATTTGAGTCAATGAAAAGAGACAAACTTTTGTCTTCAAAGGTAAATAATGCCTTAAGGGTTTTTTGGATAGCGCATGTACATAAACGAAACTACACTCTTATTAACAATGAAACCCAAAATGTGCCAATGAAATCCTGCCGCCTGCATTAGCATCACTCAAGGAGTGTGTGTGTGTGCACGGATGGAAACCCAGATTCCACTGCTCGTCTTTTCTGCGGTATTTTGTGACAGCAGACACCGCTTTCCAACCGCCTACCTCACAGCAAATGTTCTAAATTGTTGCCTTTTTCTTCGATACAGAGTCGATTACGCCTTTCAAAATGTGCCACTGTAATGCGCAGGGTGTGCGCAGAAATTCTTCGGCAGGCATTCTCGATGCGATTCATCATGCCGTGTTTTGTCGTTGGTCGTTCGCGGTGAACGACGTTTTTGGGGAGTCCCAAAGAAAAAAGTCCGCGGAGGTCAAATCTGGTGACCTAGGAGGCCAGGAGACCGAACCTCCACGGCCAATCCACCGATTCTCAAATGTTCCATTCAAGTGATCCCTCACAGCACATGCAGAATGTGGAGGCGAAGCATGTTGCCGCAACCACATCCTTTACCTAGTATACAAATCGACTTCTTTAGAAGCCGTGGCAGGTCACTTTGGAGACACTCCAAATACCACCCCCCATTGACGGATCCACCCGGCAAAAAAGGCCCAATCAGATACCCGTTGACAATTCCATTTAACTTCAGCTGATGCTGGTTATCGAGTTGACGCGACCAATGTGGATTCTACGCGGCCCAGCATGGCAGTTCTGACGGGGTGGGAGTCACATGTCGAATGACCAAATATAGAACGACAAAGATTTCGAAACGACAGAATTATGAACTCTCAAAATAACGAAGGTTAAATTATTGAAAATATTATCCTTTGGCGGATGATGAAATCGAATAACTATTACACCAAAGGATTATTTATTCGAGAGCTCATTTATTCGAGACTATATATTCAGATCGTCTGCAGTTTGAGTCATACAAATACAGATTCGAACAACCTATAACATTCATATCTCCGAAATAGAAAAAAGTGAGTATCTAATATTCGTAATACCGTCTATAGCAAAATGCCATGTATCGAGACTACAAACTTCGAATGTGTAGATCTTAGAAACGCAAATGATCGATAGTGCGAAATAGCGAATACCTAAATGGCGAACATGACATGGCTGCCTGACCCAGCTGACCACCAACGCCATCTGCCATCTTCATTCTGAAGCACAAGTATTAGGTGCGCAACTAAGTTCTCGCTGTTTTTTTTATGAAAATGCCACTTTATTGTGAAAAAATGGTTACAAATGAATCATTCAAAATATTGCCCATCGCTAGCGACAACTTTTTCCCATCTTTCTGGCAGAGCTCGAATACCGTCACGGTAGAAGTGTTCGTCTTTTGAGGCTATCCACGAATCAAGCCATTTTGAGATGTCTTCATATGAGCGGAACTGCTGATTAGCCAGACCATGTGCCATCGAACGGAACAAGTAATAATCGGACGGCGCAATATCTGGGGAATACGGCGGGTGGGGTAGGACTTCCCATTTGAGCGTTTCTAAGTAGGTTTTAACGGGTTTGGCAACGTGAGGCCGAACATTGTCATGCTGTAAAATCACTTTTTCGTGCCTCTGCTCGTATTGTGGCCGCTTTTCGCGCAGTGCTCGGCTCAATCGCATCAATTGAGTTCGATACCGTTCCCCAGTGATGGTTTCGTTCGGTTTCAACAGCTCATAATAAATAACACCGCCCTGGTCCCACCAAATACACAGCAAAACCTTCGCAGCGTGAATATTCGGCCGAGCCGACGACGTAGAAGCATGACCGAGCAGTCCCCATGATTTTGTTCTCTTTGGGTTGCTGTAATGAATCCATTTTTCATCACCCGTAACGATGTGATGAAGAAAACCCTTCCTTTTTTGCCGCTGGAGCAGTTGTTCACAGGCGAAAAAACGACGCTCAACGTCTCTCGGCTTCAAATCATAAGGAACCCAAGTTCCTTGTTTTTTAATCATTTCCAACGCATGCAATCGCTTCTAAATGGCTTGGCGGGTAACTTCTAATGCTGAAGCAAGCTCTTCTTGCGTTTGGCACGGATCCTCATCGAGCAATGCCTCCAATTCAGCGTCTTCGATGGTTTTCCTCCTTCCTTCACGTGAACGGTCGTCAACATCGAAGTCACCGTCTTTGAAGCGACGGAACCAATCGCGGCGCGTTGTTTCACTTAGAGCAGCATCTCCGTAAACTTTTTGAAGTTCTCGATGCGCTTCAGCCGGCGTTTTCTTCGAATGAAAGAAGAAATGCAACACTTTCCGCAAGTGACGATTATTTGGCACAAAATCAAACATTTTCACACAACCAAAAGTAAACAACGCAAAAACAAAATCACTAATGTGTCAAAGCGGTTTGTTTACCATACCCGAGTAGAAATATTGTCAGGCTGGCCTGATATTTGATCTGCGCCTGATCAGTTTGTAGTACGAAGGCCTTACTTAAGTTTGCCTTAATTGGCCTGATCAAGCTGGGGTCAGGCGGTGGTCGAGCAACCGGACTTACGGCTTACTTCAATTCGCCTGACCCGGCTAGCTTCAGGCGATGTCAAGCAACTGGACTTACGGGTTACTTCAATTCGCCTGATCCAGCTAATTTCAAGCAATCATCATGTAACTGGACTTCTACAGTTTGGCGCTAAAAACGTGCCTAACCTCATCTTGTCAAATGATACACAGACACGAGAGAAGCACGAGACATATTATTAATCACTTTATACATTTTTACATATAACGTGTACGTTGTGAATAAGATGGACAAACACAATCGGAAGAAGATTGCGCAACGACTATGTCTGCGTGAATAGCGGGCTCTAAATAAGGGAAAAAACGAAGAAATAATACAGCAGCAGGTTAGTATAACAATTAATTTTTTCAAAGACTTACCATTCTTAAATCTATAAATATAAATTGAATTAAATCTGACTGTAAATTAACCATACGCCAAATTATATATGCGTTGGTTGAAATATTTATTATGATACATTTGACAGATCCGGAACAGATCCGCTCAGCGAGGAACAACTCGAAATTCCTGAGGATTGGCATGTGTTGGCGCTACCACTATGTAAGTAAATTTATATTTGTTTTGTGTATCGCTTTTATGTTTCTTTACTTGGTCCGTCTCCTTTGTCAGAGGAAAAGAAGAGACAGCGTAGGCCAACCAAATAATGGTAAGCTGACAGCGTAGTTCAATCTGGTAAATGTTTTGCCATTGGTGCTGATTAGCCCGGACAGCGCAGGCTAACCGAATAATAATAAGTTGACTGCGCAGTTCAGTCAAGTGAAAGTAATTCCATCGGTGCAAGTTAGCCCATAAGAAATGCACTTCGGATGGACATTACATTCACTGAACTGACTACGCTGTCAACTTACCATTATTTGGTTGGCCTTCGCTGTACGGCCCCGGACAGCGTAGGCTAACCGAATAATGATAAGTTGACTGCATAGTTCAGTTAAGTGAAAGTATTTCCATCGGTGCAAGTTAGCCCATAAGAAATGCACTTCGGATGGACATTACATTCACTGAACTGCACTATGCTGTCAACTCACCATTATTTGGTTGGTCTTCGCTGTACGGGCTCTCCTGCTTTGATTCTAATTTTCGTTAAAAAATGACCGCTCGCAGCTTTTGCAACATTTTTTTTTCTTCTTTAAAGTAGATAATTGGATGGTGAGAAAAAGAAAAAAAAATAGAGCTCAATTTTGTGCCACCCTAATAAAATAATGTGCATACCTTATATAGATATATATGTAGACATTGAATTCTAAGTGGGATGAACATTTTCGTATTTTTCAGTGGCTGTCATTTCGAAATATAGGGAACACGGAATAGAAGTTCTTTCGAAGCAAATTGGACAAGCTGTTGGAGCGGTATCAAGGCCTGATTAATTCAGCAAAAGACTGGGACAAGTTTCGAGCGTCGCGTAAAAAAACGAACAGAACGCCCAATATAACGTTTCCTAGAAACGTCTGGTCATAAAAACGTTGAGCTCTGTTTACTTTATTCACGAAGTTTCTTAAGTTTTTGTTTGAAAAATATATTAGTTTATTTCGGGATGATAAGTGGAATATAATACAGTGATATATCTTAGTTTATTTCGAGTTTTTGTTCTATTACAAATACAAGAAAAATGATGTTTGTTTTCCATATAGATATATGTGAAAAATATATGTGATAAATTTTATATTAAGATTAAAAAATAAACGACCAGCGTTATTTATAAAGTGGTACCTTTTTCTCTTTAGTGTATGCGTTGTATTTTTTATTTCAGGAAAAAATCGGTCATCCTGAGCCGTGAAAAATCATATGATTTTTCATTTTGATCAAGCCGTGAAAAATTAAGCCCTTATCAGGCCTTAATTTTTTACGCTGATCAGGCCTTGATCTTTTACACTGACCAGGCCTTGATTTTTTACCCTGATCAGGCCTTGATAGTTTACCCTGATCAGGCCTTGATTTTTTACCCTGATCAGACGGAAGTCAGGGATTGTGTTTCAAAAATGATCAGGGCTTGATAAAAAATTCTGATCAAGGCTGGAAAAAGAAGTCAGGATGCCTGATCAGGTGCTTATTGTAGCTGGAGCAAGATTTCTACTCGGGTATGTCTAAGCTTGGTTCATGATGTTTTGGTTATGTCACAATCAACCAGCACTTACTAGTGGAGCCATCTCTTGAAAGACAGCGGGAACTTAGTTGCGCACCTAATAGTATTTCTCGATTCTAAGATTTCACTTCGGATCCGTTGGAAATGGACCGTTCACGATTTTAGCCCATCGCTATTTTAACAGATCGACTTTTTGGTCCTTCGCTTTAATTAATTCGAAATTGTAAACTATCGTAACATTTATAATTCGACGATTTGACGTCTCGAATTGTTGGGTATTTATACGAGGGTGGGGTGAAAAGTTTCCGGCCTGACCAAGAAAAACGATATTTAAAAAATTTTTTTTGCTTTATTTTTCAACATAATCTCCATCAACAGTGATACATTTCTCATAACTCTCGCATCCCAAAAAACAGTAGCCATAACCTTGTTTGCCGATAAAATTGTTTTTGCCTTCTTTGGGGTTGGTTCCCCTTTTCCAACCCACTGTTTTGACTGTTCTTTACTTTCAGGAGTGTAGTGGTGGACTCATGTCTCATCAACAGTTATGAATCGACGCAAAAATTCGTTTGGATTGCGTCTATACAGCGCCAAATTGCCGGGAGCGTCGAGCGTTAGCAAACGCTCGATTTGTCGAGCGTTAGCCAACGCGGCACCCACCTTGCACACAGCTTTTCCATGTTCAAATGGTTGTGCAAAATATTTCGCACACGTTCAGCTGACATCCTACCGGTCTCAGCTATCTCATGCACTTTCAACCTGCGGTCTTCCAACACTATTTTATGGATTTTTTCAATCATCTCTGAAGTTGTGACTTCAACGGGCCGTCCTGAGCGAAGCTTGTCAGAGGTGCTCACACGACCAATTTTAAATTCAGAAACCCACTGATTAATAGTTGAATATGATGGGGAGGAGTCTCTTAGTGGTGAATCCATCTCTTCTTTTATTTGTTTTGGTGTAAAACCTTTCAAATGGAAGTATTTTATGACAGCACGTTTTTCCAATTTTTCCATTTTTACGAAAACAACAGAAGCGTCTCGCGCAATGTGCTCTCAAACGCAAACTAACGTAGCGATTGGGCTGAAACTGTACATACAAGCTCGGTAGGAATGGTACTGTAGGACGCCGCTCCAAAACTAGACCTAGTGGCACCATCTCTTGGTCAGGCCGGAAACTTTTCACCCCACCCTCGTATACAGGCGAATCGGTATTGTATCTCTCATTATTTTGTTAAATCTGATATTTGTTTTCGCTATAAATCAACTTCGAGATTTTTGTATTCACAATTTCGATTAACTATTTTACAGACTATCATAAGATTGATCTATCTATCTACACGGTTTGCGGTGACCAACATTGAGCGAAGTGGATCATCTGAAAAAAAAATGCGGATGGATTTAGTCAAATATAAGTATAAACTAGTCTTCAATCGAAGGATTTGAAAAAATATTCATTTTTCACAAAATGGCGGACAGTCAAAGTTAATGGTTCGATTTTAACGAAAAAAACGGCCGTTTTTTGCTATAAAACGGCCATTTTTTTTCGAAAAAAAAATCAAACAATTAAAGACTACATTTTTATGTATTAAATAAGCCTGCAAAATTTCAAGAAGATCGGTTCATTAGTGTTCGAGTAATCTTGGTCACCGACTTCAGAAATGCCATTTTGAGAAAAGCGCGACAGACGGCAGACTAGCCGGTCATTTACACAACGGATTCTTCTCTTTCAACGCTCATATCTCAGTCAATTTTGTTCGGATCGACTTGAAATTTTCAGGACATATTCTCAGATACTTATACTTCAAAAAAATGCAATAAAAAAAATCGATTTTTTTTCAAAATCGCAAGTGGGGGTAACCCCTTAAATTTTCAGGGAATATGTTGAAACGTCATACTTCAAGAAAATGTAAAAAAATAGATTTTCTGAAAATTCTGACTGCATCTCACCCCTTAAGTGATAGCTGATTGCCACTCACCTGTAATTTTGTCCATATGCTCTGAGTGTCAAGAGAACATCGATTATTCTTTTGGGACCGTAATCGGTAATCGTCCGGACAGATATGGGTTTATTCCGCAAGAAGACCGTTCTGAACAGTCAAACTGAACTCTCCTTCAATTGGAATGACGGGATCGCAAAATTTCGAAGCAACGAGATTATATCGATAAATACGAGATGCAAAAATGGTATGTGGTCCGATGTGTTTGCGTTGAACGTGGCCTCCTCGCGTGGATATAGCGGCTCACCGGTAACGAAAGCGTGGGAATTGCACGGAAGCATCGCACAAAGAGGAAACGCCGAGAATACGGAAATGGCGCGCGATATTTCCATAATCTTCAAACCGTCATAACTTTCTTGATTTTAGGGCTAGAGATTTTTTTCCGTTGGATTCGTCTCAAAATCAGCTATTTTTATAACCATAATACAAATTATGGGTTTTTATTTTAAAAAATTGAAGGTGCGGCGGTATCGCGTAGAAGTGTTGACCAAAATATTTTGTGTTACAATCGGATGCTCCCTCAAAACCATGAAACTTTTATAGGCAACACTTTTTTAATCGAAATATAAATGTCGATAACTAACAGAAAAAATAGAATACGGTACTCAAAAGCAAAATAAACATCCGAAAGTAACGAAAAGAAATGCAATGTAATATTTAAAAAATATATACATATATGCAAAATGTAACAAAGTCGCGTAAATAACAACTTTTTCTACAATAGTAATCGTTGCTCAACAACAGTACGGAGGCAGCAATTTTTGGAATTTTTGTCTTTCCATTTGTTTATTTGTATGTGCGCACATCACGCAAAAATTACGCAACAAATTATCTCCAAACCTGGCATAGATATAGCTTATAGCCCGGACTAAGATACTTTTAATCGCGATTCGTAAAGAATTTTTAGCTTAAGGCGTCTGGCCACCTTGGCCGATCGAAAAATGGGTATATTAAAAAAATAATAATAAACTCGAAAGTATGGTCCGGAATATTTTCATTTTTTTACACAACGTCAGAAAGGGCTTTAAGAATAACGTTGATAAAATTCCGTTCAAAATATTAAAAAATGGCGCCGTTATGCGCATTGCCGCGGAGACCCTCCGCACGATACGCGCAATCGTTGTCCCAGCTGTTACCCAGTCATGTCACATCGGGAAAAAAAATCAGCTCAATCGTGAGTAGTGTCGCTACAAAGTAGCGTGTCGGTTTTTTTTCGGTCATTAAAAAAATTATGGTGAACCATAATTTCGGTGAAAAATACAAATTTTTTTCTTCGGCTCACCATAATGAGCTAATTTTTTTTTAGATGTGACATTACCGGGTAACAGCTGGGACAACGACCGCGCGTATCGTGGGGAGGGCCTCCGCGGCAATGTGCATAACGTCGCCATTTTTTAATATTTTGAACGGAAATTTATTAACGTTATTCTTAAAGCCCTTTCTGACGTTGTGTAAAAAAATAAAAATATTCCGACCCATACTTTCGAGTTTATTATTTTTTTTTTAAATATACCCATTTTTCGGTCGGCCCAGGTGGCCAGACGCCTTAACGCGTTACCCCCACTTGTAGCGCAAAAAAAGGCCTTTTTCATGAATTTTTTAAAAGAAAACTACAAAACTTTTTTAATCGATCAATATACCATCTTAAAGAACACATCTTGAAGAACTTTCAGTAATTTTTTTATTGAAAAATATTACATTGTTTAGTGGCAAATGGCCGTCAATGAAATAATGTTTTTATATACACGGTTTGGGGTGACCAACATTGCGGCGAAGTGGATCATCTGAAAAAAAAAATGCGGATGGATTTAGTCAAATATAAGTATAAACTAGTCTTCAATAGAAGGATTTTAAAAAATATTCATTTTTCACAAGATGGCGGACAGTCAAAGTTAATGGTTCGATTTTAACGAAAAAAAACGGCCGATTTTGGCTTAAAACGGCCATTTTTTTCGAAAAAAAAATCGAACGATTGAAGACTACATTTTTATGTATTAAATAAGCCTGCAAAATTTCAAGAAGATCGGTTCATTAGTGTTCGAGTAATCTTGGTCACCGACTTCAGAAATGCCATTTTGAGAAAAACGCGTGTAAGTTTCAATTTCAGTTTACACGAAGAAAATATTTTTTTTTGTGCACTTACATAGAGTCATCTATTCCGGGCCCATACAGAAGTATGGGCCCGGATACTTATACTTCAAAAAAATGCAATAAAAAAAATCGATTTTTTCAAAATCGCAAGTGGGGGTAACCCCTTAACATGCACTTCTTGACGTTTTATTGAAACCTCTCAGTATGTGGTACAATAATCAATGTCAATATATATATAATGAATGTAAGTGTGGTTTGTCCGTGCGAGTCGCTACAACTCCGCAACCTACCCCTGCAGGTCCATGGCGTTTATATGGTATGGTAGCCTTCGAACCTCCATCCATGAAGAACGATTCGGTTTGGAACTGCAGGGCTTAAGTTCGGAGATATGGGTGTCAAAATAGGACATTGTACCGATTGACTTCTCATGCGAAGTCGGTAAAGCAGCTGGGATTCGAGTGCCGAAGTGACCGAGACTGGCCAGAATGGTCCTGAACGTTCTAGAAGGTTCCAGAATGTTCCCAGAATGTTCTACAATGTTCCAGACAGAATGTTCTAGAATGTTCCAGACAGAATGTTCTATAATGTTGTAGAATGTTCCACAATGTTATAGAATCTTCCAGAAGGTTCGAGAATGTTCCAGAATGTTCGAAAATGCTCTAGAGAGTTCCAGAATGTTCTAGAATGTCCCAGAAGGTTCTGGACCTCCGAAGGGACTTCCGGTTCCGGAATGTTCTAGAATGTTCCAGCTGATTCTGGACCTCCGAAGGGACTTTCGGTTCCGAAATGTTCTAAAATGTTCCAGACGGTTCTGGACCACCGAAGGGACTTCCTGATCATTTATCATTCTCTTAATTCACATTTGATAGAAGCTGGCCAACTTTGTCCGAGCAATGCGGGGTAACTCCGGCCAGTTCAACAATAACAGGCGCTACACCTATTTCACATCGCGCTACGGTTTCGTAGCAAGTCCAAACAAAAAAGGCACTCTTGTTCCAACAACCTAGACATTTGCTACAACTATTGTGAACTGTATGCTTTTGTTTTTGTTCCAATTTTGCACCCGGCTACACAGGTTCAACCTGTGGTCTCAGTTAAAAAAACGCGATGGCATCGTTTTATTCAAAACCACAAAAGGTGTGTCCACATGCTGGTACTTGTATCCTTTCGTAATTGATCAGGTGTACATTCGAGACGTGTAAAGAATATTGAAGACTGCGATAATTCTGCACTCGGAGATTTGGATTTTTCTATTTCCATTGTGATACCTAACCCAACTTGACCCGAACGTGAAGTCTCTCTCACTCTACTCCGGTTCTGTATTCTTTCGGAATACACGCCCAAACAAACATTCATATACGCCCTGGTCTGAAGGATTTTTATTTTCGTTTCGCAATCCCTAGTGCGTGATATCCATAAATATTATTGCAGCCGGTGGGGGGGGGGGTGCAAAAACACACACACACACACACACACACACACACACACACACACACGCGCGCACACACACACACACACACACACACACACACACACACACACACACACACACACACACACACACACACACACACACACACACACACGCACACGCACACACACACACCCTTGGACCAGGATAACGAAAGAAATTATAGAACTCGTTCGAGGATCTTTCCCTGTCTGTTCTCTTACTCTCTTGCTATCAAGAGACTGCGAGACAGCGGAGTACATCGGGAATTTCTCTTCCTACGAAGGACTCTTATTTTTCCGGGAAGTCTGGAAAAAAAGTTTCCCGCGTGTTTTAGGATTTATTGTGTTTTAATTTGGATGGAATATGCGAATGCGACAGTCATTAGAAGAAAGACTTGGTCGTGGGTAGAATGAATTTAATTGTATGGGTGACACTTTCTCGCGTTGTAAATATATGTAATATTGACTTGCTCGTATATTTGTTAATTTGACAACTTATAGATATAAAGTTATATCAAAATAATTTGTACGAACCTTTTTATAATTTTTAATTCATGCGAACAATAAAAGGGTATGGGCTAAGTTTTTTAATATTTATTTTTCCTGCAATTTTTTAAATAATTTTTAGTTTGTACGAACAGATGGACAGGTTTATTTATTTGTTTTATTGATTGATTTATTTTATCAACGTTTTTACTCAAACCAAAATCTAATATAAAAAGGTTAATTTCTTAACGTTATTATAGAAGTTAACCAATGTCGTTTTACGTGTTCGTATGATTAAAAAATTATGAATAGTTCGTATAAGTTAAAATAAAATACAACGGAAATCAGCAAATACCTTTTTATGTCTTCGTATAAATAAACAAATATAAAAGGGTTCGCATAAATGACAATGATTTAAAAAGCTAATTCAGAAATACCATTTTATTCGTTCGTGCACATTATACATCTGTTTACTTACTCGAGCTTACTCTGCCCAGGTGACATGGCTGCATCACTACAAAGATTCCTTTCGTCTGCTCACCGTCAAGAAAGAATCTTACAGCGTCGATCGAAGGATCAGCCTGAATTTCCAGTGAGTACGTCTAATACTTAAAAAAAGGTGATCATTCACTTATATTTGGACTTTCTTGTCTTACATTAATTGGTTGCGATTACTCATCAAATAGAACATCTTTCTCTACGTTTTTTGCTGTGTTTTGCCATTTTTGGGCTCAAAGGGCGAGCGAAATTTTGTTCCTTGTCAATGGATATTAACCAATTAGATCATTAACCATTAACCAATTAGTTTAAATGAACGGCGGGGCAGGTGGAGGCGCGGAGAAAGGTATTGGTTTTGTCTTGATTCCAATGGATCACGGATCTCTTGAAACACTTTGGGGGACTCGGGAAGAATGAAAAAAATATATATTAGGGCGATACAAAAAAGCTATAATTTTTGTCTTCATTGCTATAGCAAAAATGCTAGTATATGATAAAAAAAATTATTTTCAAGCAAAGTGAGCTCCATTTTAGTAATTTCAGCTTAAAATAAAAATTCTTCTCGTGTTTAAATGAAAAAGTAATTGACTCATGAAATTAACAAAAAACAAAAATTCTCGTCAATCTATATTACAATACCTATAGAAGTATGTACGGAATTTAAAAAATATTGTTTTATTCAAAAGTTGTCGATATTTGAACTTAGGAAATGAATTTTCAGTGAAAAATTTCGTTCTAAATGCTCATAAACTGCTTATAAAATGAAAAGTTTTCGATTAATAAAAAATTCCGTATGTAATTCTCTACGAAATGCAATTAGGAACATAACTTTTAAATTTGAAGTAAATCGAGTGAAAATTGTGGAAGTTATTTGGCACGCCAATTGGAAAAAAGCTGTTTCAAGAAGTTTCGAGTAGTCGGCCATTTTGTACATCGAAAAAATATACATATTTTTTCTAACAGCTTGATATTCGTACTTAATAGATGTGTAATTAATTTCATGAGTGAATCACTTTTTCATACGAAAAAAAAATTGTTAAATTCGCACATGATTTTATGCCCGTTACTGTGGCCTAAGGCCTTAATAAATCAAATAAAAATATGTAAATGTTATTTCTTTTCGATTTGTGGAAAAACCATGATTATAAGCAAAAATTAAGAAAACAGGAGAATTTTTTTCTACTATTGAAAATCACTCCTTTGAAGCTCACTTTTCGCAACGATTTTTTTTACCAGACATTAATAAGATTTTATGTTATGGTCCCGGAGAAAATATATCGCTTTTTTGCATCACCTTAAAATACGTATGTTTTCGAATCTTATTTTTTTCATCGACTGAGCTTCTGCCTCGCAGGTATCCGGACAATTGGCGATTGCAAATCGCTTACGCCTCAATGAGGGACTCGGGCCTCTACAAGTGTCAAGTCGAGATCGATCCTGACAAATCGCTGGTGAAGGGATACAACGTTGTAATTACCGGTAAGTTATATCTTCTTTCACCATTCCAAATCAATCAGCCAATCATTTTAAACGTTGAAGGTTTACTTGGAAAAAAGCAATAAAAAAATGGCGCCAACCCCTTAACTATTTCTATAACTTTAACCCTCAATCCGTGAACCTGGGCCGTTTTCGTCCTGCCCAAAATCATTTTCTTTGCAGGTTGCTTAATATTTAATGAAAAAAAAAATTAAAAATAAGAAAGAAAAAAGCCTATTTTCCCTTGAGAAGTACGGCCTAAAGATTGACCATGAATTTATTCAGATTTTTTTATTGACAATTGTTGGTTTGGAAGTGCAAAAACGAAAACGATTGAGGGTTAATATTTTATAACCGTCATAAATGGATGGACGCATGAGTTGCGAAACAAAAATGCTCCATGGTTATCGCTAAAATAAATGTACCAATTATTAAGGGAGGTTTCTACTTTCATGGGCTAAAAAATGTTCGATTTTTCACCAATTTTTTATGCGAAAAATATTGAATATAGAATGTTGGAATTTGGTATGTTTACCAAGCAGTCTTTACTGAACATGGCAATATTTTTTAAGTTTGACAAAACATGGTAGTGTCAATGGTAGTATTCGCTTGCGCGAGTACTAAGTCCTGAACAGGTGATCTGAAGCAAAAAATCAAACATATTTTCACTTTGTACAATATTGTGTATAAGTCGAACTAGAATCAAGAAGAAAAATTTGAAAAATAAAAAAATAGTGAGCGTTCGAAGGGAATGTTTAGTTTTTTACCAAAAAATTTGGCAGTTTTTTGTTCATAAAATAAAAACGTTTGAATATTTTCGGATAATGCTAGATCAACTAATGAAGACGTTTCTTGCACACGTGCCTTCCAAATTTCATAACGATTGCTCATCTAGGGCGTGCAGGAGCATTTCCGCAAACTTGGAAAACGTGGATTCGAGAAAAACGCGTTTAAAGTTAAACTGAAGTTTATATGCGAATAAAATGGAAAGTTTCGTAATTACACCTAATCTGCCGAGACCATAGAGTAGGTACACCTTTCTCTCCATTAGCTCTTTCCGATACAGCAAAATCAACGATTTTTTTGGGTCAACAAAGTAGAAACCCCCCTTAAGGAACCTGAATTAAAATTTAGGGTCTCTCAACGACAAAAGTATACCCTAGAGAAAACAATGAATATAATAATAACGTTTCCCTTCTTTTCAATCATTTTCATTTCTTCCCCAACAGCACTCCCATATTTATCGAAACCGTCAAAGTCTTTCAGTTGAACCTTTCCTCTCAATTGAAATAATAAAAATAATTATTAAGCAAAAAAAAACATCTGCCATTGCTGCGCAGACGTGACTGAAATTTGATAGTCAGAACAAGCAAGAAAACGGGGGTTTATCGTCCTCAAAGATTGAACTGCCGTTTATCTACAATTGGCAACGGCAAGGCGAGTCAAGGTAGGACGATTCCTTCTCTTATTGTTGAGCACAAGGAACAGGGGGTTGACGAGGATTCCATTGGGACGAGGATGAAAATCGATGGGGCATTTTGATTTTTTAAAAGCTTCGCGTCTGCGAAGGGGACGTGGAAAACCTTATCCCCGGAATAATCGGGCTTAGGGTTAGCTCGAAGGTCAGTTATGGCGCGAGGGTGAACGTGCCGCGTGAAATTGTCGTGATAGGGAGCAGAAACGTATAGAATGCCGAGGCGAGAAAAGAAGGAATGTGATAGGCAATTGTATACATTATATGCATTATAGAGGGTGTCCCAGAACTGACGGTAGTCCCTGAAATGGGAGATTGGGGGTGAAATTCTGAGTCAGTTGATATAAGCATGTATGGGTCTCAGATCAACCCCTGAATTATTATTAATTTTTAAAGGCGGGCCAATCAGGTGCGCCCGATTAGCCAGCGTACGTCGGTGCGGTGCTCCCACCAGCGACCACTAGACGCGCTCGCCGACGTACGCTGGCTAATCGGGCGCACCTGACTGGCCCGCCTTTAAAAATTAATAATAATTCAGTGGTTGATCTGAGACCCATACATGCTTATATCAATCGACTCAGAATTTTACCACCAACCTCCCATTTCAGGGACTACCATCAGTTCTGGGACACCCTGTATACACGGCGGCCCAAGGAACGGAGTCCAAAAAGAAAATCTAGATGTATCATACTGCCATGTAGATTTTAAGATCTAGAATCAGAATCACCCCCATCTATCCTACGATCTTTTTTACCTTTAGGGAAAAAAACATTAAACTTTTTTTTCACGTTTTCCTGCAGCGCAATCTCGTGATTTTTTCTCTTGTGTGTGACTGCCTCTTAGAAGTTTTTTTTAAAAGCAATTGGAAGTCATCTGACTACTATAAGTATTTTTTCATATACTGAACTGGCTGATCATCTCAAACCCATTTTTTTCAACTTTTGATTAAAATCTAAGACCGTTAGTGTTCAGTTGGTCATTTATTTATCGCTTAATAGTGCACTTCATAACGATAAAACAAGTAAAAAAAATCACGAGGAAAGTACATATACAAGAGAAAAAAATAAGAAAACGCTTTGTTTCTCGAAGAGTAAAAAAGATCGTAGAACAGATGGGGGTGATTCGGATAGGCAATACAAGGCATCGAGATTTTCCTTTTGGACGTCACTTCTCAGGCTACCCTGTATATACAGGGTTTTAGGAAAGTCGATGCAAAGCCTGAAGGGGGTGATAGGTCACCTCGTTAGGAACATATCCAACCTAGGTTACCTTAGTCCAAAGTCTAAGGATTTCGAGTTATCGTGGTAAGTATGATTTTTGGAAAATTTCCCAAAATTAGGTACTAACTCGTTCACAATGTTCAAACAGACAATAATTGGTAACTAAAAACTTATTTGCGTCTTAGCTCAATGTGTATTCAATCGACAAAGACCAATACAATCATCTGTATCCACACAACTAACTAAAACTGGGACGTGTCGAATCATTAAAAACTTGTCAAAAAATAAAAATATCTTATGTTAAGGGGTTAGGCCACTCTAGAGGCCGAAAAAATAGGCTTTTTGGAGATTTTTTTTTCAGAAAAACTACAAAATAAATCGAGATTACAAAAAAGGGTGTTTATGATATATATCAATTACTGTATACAATAATTTTTTTGAAGCGATTCATTTCAAAATGGCGGCTGTGCAGCAGTTATCTCAAAACCGCATTTTTTAAGTTGGCCGGAAACATAACTCGGACAATTTTCAACCGATTCACTTGAAATGTTGAATATATCTTGAAAAATTCATTGCCTATGGAAGTACGTAGGATTTTTTGTTATATTGCATAGTTTATTTGTTATTAACAATTATCTGACGATTTTTTAGGCAAATTGTTCACTTTCCAAAAACTTGTCTAAAAAATCGTCAGCTGTAACCTATGAAGTTTTTCCGAATTTTGCTGTGAAATTTTGGAAAAATATTCTACATATATAGTTCTATCGTTTAAAGAAAAAAAAAGGAATCGATTTTTCGATCGTTGTAAATGTATATCTCGTCTTAATGCTATTTTTAAAAAAATAGCATAAACATAAGAGGTAAACCAGTTAGTACTTAATTTTGGGAAATTTTCCAAAAATCACACCATGATAACTCGAAATCCTTAGACTTTGGATTAAGGTAACTTAGGTTAGATATGTTTCCAGCGAGGTGGCCTATCACCCCCTTAAGGCTTTGCATCGACCTTCCTAACACCCTGTATATGCAGATTCTTTCCACGATAATCACAAGGACGAGGATAAAAAAAAGCTGGCGAAGTTGGACCCATTTCTCATCGCATCTCGTCTCGCTCTTGACACAAAGTCTTGGAGTTCAAAGGCTTATTCTCCCGTGCGATGCTTTCGTCGATTTTTAGTCGCGTAACGATCCCGCTTTTGGCAGAAAAAAAAGTCGCCGAACAACGAGAACAGATCGTATTCGGGATGTATTTATGTATATATGTATACATGAGCTCTACAAATCGGATCTCATTTTTCGACCTGCGATGCTTTTCGCCTCGTGTCTCCTCGATCCTGATATCGCACCTATATAAGTCTTGTATACGATCTTATCCCCGGAAAGCGGATTAACCTTTGACAAATTTTCAAAAGAACGTTTCTTCAAATTTTCAATCTCGAGCACGCAGGCGACCACGCAAGTTTTATCTTCTGGAAATAATCGTTGCCAGCTCCAGCAATGATCGCGCGCCAGGGCAAGAATTTCCAGGACGAATAAGTTTTCCCTGAATTGTTTTCATCAGTTCCAAAGTTTTGATCGTCCGTTCGCGTGGTGCAATTTAATTGGTGTGCTCTCTCATAGAGGAATTTCCGTTTTCGGGAAAGAAGACATTTTTTGGAGATGTTTCAAAAGAGATGTGAGATATGAGAATAACGAGAAATATAGATATTTGAAATGATTATATTTAAAATGAATTAGGTAATTAATTGATCTTATATTAAAGGACAGATGATTATGTGATCTCAGTCGCATATATGGCTAAGAGACCAAATGCATTGCTATAATTATTTGCTGTATCACATAATCTATATCAATTAGTTAATATCATTGTGATAATTGGAGAGTTTTATCGAATAACATGCTATATATTTTTCTAACATAATCTATGTATATAATCTCCTCTCTCTCCATCCTCTCTACCCCCACACCGCTTTGATATGTGTGTTGCAATAAAGCCGTACCATTCAATCAAATAGAAAAATGGTTGACTCTACGAAAATTCTAATTAATTAAAAAAAATTTTAATCAAATGGATCCACTTAGTGGATTCAACTGAAATGTTTTTTGAGCAAATGAAACCGAATCACAGATTCATTAGGATTAAATAAAATACTTAGTTATTGAACGATATTAAATATATTTTGATTTGAATAAAAAAATATATTTAAAGTAAATATCTTCAATAATGGAATGCAATAGGAAAAAATGATTATATGAAAAATCTAGTTAAGTCAAATAAACAAAAATCAAATAGACGCGATTCGTTCATTCATATCAATAGAATTTTTCTGTCTGTGTGTTCGATTTTTGGTACACGCAAAAACTACGGTTTTTGATATACCTGGTTGAATTTTTTCACCCCAATAGTATATCGTGGGAAGTGTGTTTTAAATTAACGGAGACTTTGTCCTTGGAGTGCCATATTTCAGGTGTTTACATTTTATTTTTTTTAAAGGAAACGAGTAAAGCTTTTTGAGTGCGGTTTTTTTCTTGCTTTTATTCATGATATACAGAACGTTGAAATTTTTTTTTGAAAAAAAAACCAAAATGGCGGCCTTTGCAGCTCCGCGAAAACAGGTCCTCGAATCGCGGGAGGCAAACGGCTGACATCACTGCCCCCTCTTTGTTGATCTGAAACACAAATTCAAAGCATATTGTCAATCTGTGACCCTTTGGTCATGGAATGACGGATGGGTTTTTCGTTTAGTACAAATTTCTGAAAATGGCGGCAATTAAAAAAAATCGAATTTTCGCGTTTTTTTCGCATAAAAAGATAAATAATAAATGCAAAAATGTATCTATCGAAAAAACGATCCGTCATTCCGTGAAGACATATTTTCTGAGTATGCTCTCCAAATTTCAGGTCGATATGTTAATTACAACGGTCAGGAGAATGTCAGCCATTTTTAAAAACGTGTTTTCGAGAAAAAAGCGTTTAAAGTTTTGTAATGTGTTTACACAAATGTGTTTATAATTACCGCTAATCGGCAATGCCTGGTCCATAGAGGCATCCCTCCTCTTATGCTAGCTGCTCATGTTGAACTCAAATTGATTTTTTGAAAATTTCAAGGACAAAGTCTCCCTTAACTTATCGAAAATTGATTTTCGGATCAAATTTTGCGAAGATCGGTGAAAGTGTTAGATATTGAGGGAGTTTGAGTTTTCAGATATATGGTTTTCATGCTGTAACTATTGGAAGGAAGGACACCACTTCAAGGAGGTAATTTTTCCGAATTTTAGTTGTCTACTAGATTATTTATTTGGGATTTGAAAAGCAAGGTATTTTATTGAGCATACATTAAACTTATTTCGTGTAAATTTTTATGAAAAAAAAATAAAATTCACAATGTTATGGACGTATAATTGAGCCTTTGTATAAAAAGGCCTTTGCATAAAAAAATGTGGTTCAACGGCCGGATCGATAACTCGACAATGGCTGCTCTAAAAAATGAAAATAAAAAAGTTGTTCTATATAAATTTATATGTATATAAATGTGGTTCTCGTTATACGTAGCCGTTTTTGGCAACAAAAAATGCATAAAATAGCGAGTGTTAAAAAAAAGTGTAATTTCGGCGAAATTTTTACTAATATTCATTGGCTTGAAAAATACTAAATTTCAACAACAACGAAAAACAGCTGCGTACAACGATAGCTACTGCAATTACGGAAATTGTGGTTTTTCAAATTGAAAATCGGACAATTATAGCTAGAGTTATGATTCCGGCCAAGTCGAGCCAAGTCGTTCCGAGAAAAACGCAATTGAAAGTTTTAATATACGTAAATCGTTGCGCTATCTGCTCTCACCAAATCGTTTGTAACTAAGTCCATTTTCAATATTTTCACTTAAATTTTTTTTTCACATAATCTTGAACACGTATACTAGGGTGGCCCAAATTTAAGCTCTATTTTTTTTCCTTTTCTCACCATCCAGTTATCTTCGTTACTAAAAAATCGTCCAACTGGTGTTTGTTACAAATTATTATAGTAAATTATTCAGAAAATGTTACACTTCGCTGTTTATATTGTTTTTATGCTACAAAGAATTTATAGTGCATGCGAAATTTATCTTGTGGCGAAAGTTCCGAATTTCGAAAACCTTGAGCGACCTCTAAACATTCGTTGGCCGGCTAGAGCTTTCGCGAGTCTAATTTTAAAATTATATCGCGTTGAATTAATGGGTGAGAAGGGAACGGAAAAAATCTATTTTTTTATGAAAGTTATTAAATTTTTTTAAATTAAATTATTAAAACGGATTATTAAAGGGACTATTAAAAGGGAAAAAAATAGAGCCCAAATTTGGCCCACCCTAACGTATACTCTAACAAGATACGAAAAAAAATCGATTTTTTTCATCCACCACAGTGGTGTCCCCCCGTAAAAGTAAAAACATCGGGATAAAGTTTTGCACAAGAGTACAACATTATACAAGGTACGTTCGTATTCAATTTCACGAATATCATCGGAACACTTTATATCTGAAGCGAGTTTGAATTATCACGAAAAGTCTTTCAACTCTCCATTTTTATGTCAACGACCTATAAATTGTCAGAAAAAGACTCTAATAAGCGGATTTCGAAAAATCAACTTTCTCATGTCGCGATTTTCGTATCAAAATGAACTGATGCCGAAAAATGTCTAAGTTTCTCATTTTTATCTCTCATGTCCCACCTCTAAAAGTTAAAAATGAAAATTGTTGACTTTCGGATTCATAGGAATAATAAGCCGAAAAAAAGGTCGGCTTGGGGTCGGTCGTTGATTGAGTCAGCATGGAATGGCCCACACATTCTTGTTCCTGTGCGCGCTCAATTCCCTTTACGACACCAATTCTCAGTGCAACGGAAACTCTCGTTGCTCCTCTTCGTCTATTCTATATTGCGTGCTTGGTGCTGCTGGAGCCGGCAACGCGCTACCAACCTTCGGTAATCTGATCCTAGAACCCATAAGAGAAAGAGAGAGAGAGAGAGAGAGAGAGAGAGAGAGAGAGAGAGAGAGAGAGAGAGAGAGAGAGAGAGAGAGAGAGAGAAATATCAAGAAGGGTGGAAGAACCTTGAGGTCAAACGTTGAACAAAAGTTACCACAAATATATATACTGCATGTATGTACAAAACGGAGCAGAAGACGACCGGATGGATCGACATTGTTACACTTCCGGTGTGTCTACGTAGGATGGAATTCAGCGTGCGTATGTGTTTGACGTGTATGTACACACACATAAACCAGAGAAAGTTTCATCGTACGAAAGCATCTATATATATATATATATATATATATATTGCTGTCTGATCTATTTTACGCTCTACCCTTTTTTGTACCCTGCACGCCGGGCAAGTTCGTCAATTGCACGGGATGAAGGCACGATTCCCAGTCTTCTCTTCAACTTTTCCCTTACATTCTTTTTCCTCAAGTCACTTGAGACCATTCTTCAAAACATTGCAAGACGGAGCCGGGCGTCCGTGAGAAAAAAACATCTGATGATAATGTGTGCAAATCGAAAGTTTGGGAAAATCATTGCAATCGCTGCGATGGACGACGGGTATTTTTGATGACAGCTTGTACAGCCTGCGGGTCTTAATCAGATGGGGGCCTGAAAAACAGGTCGACTTTCAATATTTTTTCCGATGAGATTATTGAGATGACGAGATCGGGATTTTAGACACGATTATTACAACGCTGCAGCCAGCCATCTGGTTATCGGACGAATAAGCGTATGGTATTCGTCCGGATAGCGGCTCAGTTCACGCAGTTCACGCTGTACAACGCCCCAAACAAGCAAACCCGAACAAACCGTCCACAACGAGCATACCCAAACAAACAAATCAACCCAAACTCAAACAAACAAACCCAAATAAATCCAACCGACTCAA
The DNA here is from genome assembly GCA_944452715.1 of Ophion slaviceki. NCBI lineage: Eukaryota > Metazoa > Arthropoda > Insecta > Hymenoptera > Ichneumonidae > Ophion > Ophion slaviceki. The sequence continues at coordinate 33,194,824 of OX101787.1, forward strand.
ACCAAACAAACACAATCGAAATTATAAAGATTTGATTCGGACGAATACGTGTAAATTATTCTTCCGGATGGTTTGTTTAACAATTTAACACATTCTATCCGGACGATTATATATATATATATATATATATATATATATATATATATATATATATATATATATATATATATATATATATATATATATATATATATATATATATATATATATATATATATATATATATTATTCGTCCGGATACTAGCTGACACGAATCATAATAATATGTACGCCTACTGGAAATACGGCGTGAACTGAGCCGGCATCCGGACGAATAACGTACGCTTATTCGTCCGATAACCGGACGGCGAGTCACTCGGTTATTACAATAGTTATGGCAAGTTTAAGTTTTTTATTAAAAAATATTGATAAGCAATGGAGTTATGATTAAAAGTGCGGCGTTGCTGCATGGCCGAGAGGTGGTTGGGGCAACTGGGGTTAACTGGAAGGAAAAATAAGAAATGTACTTTTAATATAGTAATGAAACTTTCCGAATACTTTTTTGGATTTGGGGAAATTACGAAAATAGCAAGCTGTAAAAAGAATTTGATTTTGAAGAAAAAAAGCAACTTTAATCATTTGTTATTAATAAATGGATAAACATATCGAAAAATCATCCGGTCAAACCATAGAAAATGTCAGAAACCATGCTCCATAAACCATGTCTAAATTTGCTCTGAACCTGACGAATAGATTTTGAGATATGACTTACACCGTCTCATAAAACAAAGTGTTCGAGACAAACGCGAAAGAAAAAATGGTAAATCCCAACGGGGTATCTCGCCGTAGCGCGATGGGTGATCTGAACCTTCACGAAAATCTTCATAAACCCGTAAATTTTTGGAAATTTTGCAAAATCTCCGGTGCAAATTAAAGTTAAGGCGTTACCCCCACTTGTAGCGCAAAAAGGGCCTTTTTCATGAATTGTTTTAAAGAAAACTACAAAACTTTTTTAATCGATCAATATACCATCTTAAAGAACACATCTTGAAGAACTTTCAGTAATTTTTTTATTGAAAAATATTACATTGTTTAGTGGCAAATGGCCGTCAATGAAATAATGTTTTTATAAACACGGTTTGCGGTGACCAACATTGCGGCGAAGTGGATCATCTGAAAAAAGAATGCGGATGGATTTAGTCAAATATAAGTATAAACTAGTCTTTAATCGAAGGATTTTAAAAAATATTCATTTTTCACAAAATGGCGGACTGTCAAAGTTAATGGTTCGATTTTAACGAAAAAAACGGCCGTTTCTTGGCTATAAAACGGCCATTTTTTTCGAAAAAGAAATCGAACGATTAAAGACTACATTTTTATGTATTAAATAAGCCTGCAAAATTTCAAGAAGATCGGTTCATTAGTTTTCGAGTAATCTGGGTCACCGACTTCAGAAATGCCATTTTGAGAAAAACGCGTTTAAAGTTTCAATTTCAGTTTACACGAAGAAAATATTTTTTTTTGTAAACTTACATAGAGTCATCTATTCCGGGCATCAAAAAAAACTGCACTTCAAATTGCACTTCAAAAAAATGCAATAAAAAAAATCGATTTTTTTCAAAATCGCAAGTGGGGGTAACCCCTTAAGATCCTAGGCTATGAAAATGTATATTTTGAATAATGTATTTTTGAAATTTCACGCACATGATAATGCCTCAAGGTAGTCCTTGCACGAACCCGAATATTTATCAATTAACTGATTGTTGCCTACAATAAAGTAAAAGTACATCCCAGTGTACCCAAAAAATATCAAGCCCAGTTATCAAACTTTGAACAAATCATTACGACTGTAAAAACTGTTTAATTTTTACGGCACTTAATGGAGACGACTGCTGGCCACATCTCTATCCAATAATCTATATATAAATAACTAGACGTGTCATATAAACTGCTCTGGGCATGTGGAAATTTCTTATGATTTAGTAACGACAATAGGAACAGATCACCCAATGCTTAAAGAAAATATTAATGATAAAACTTAGATAAATGTGACTAGCAGAAGAATTTTCGTAACCACGTTTTTTCAGAGAAAACTTACAAATGTCTGGATGTAGTATAATAGTGGATTGTAACTCATTTTTATCAAGCACCACCGTCATTTACTAATCATTCGGAAGGGCCGTGCTTATGCTCCCACAAAATACGGCCCTCTGCTAAAATAATACTGTAAGGGATGACAGTACTTCAAAGGTAGAAAATAAACAATTTTTTTCGACTTTGAATTGTAGTTGAGCGTATCAAAAAAGACGTGATTGGTCTGATTCTAAAAAGCTACTATTTTGACTACTAGAAAGGAACATCACTTAAGTGTCGGCCTTCGATTTTATTGAAACTCATTTATGTGATAAAGCATTGAAAACTATTAGACACGTATTTGTTTTAATCTGCGGAAAAACGTTGTTAAGGGGGGACACGACCTCTCAAAGAAAGGTGTCTCGTGTCAGTCCTCGGTTTCTTTTTTTTCAATTATTCTACAGTGGATTATTCATTTCTGAACATTAGAAAAATGTTGGTTTTCATTTCATTCAGATCGGTGGACTGCTTGTGGGTGAAACTGCAAAACCACCCCCGACACGCCTTTCTTTAAAGGGTAGTTTCCGCCCTTAAAACCGTTTTTCCGCAGATAGAAAAATACATGTCTAATCGTTTTCAATGCTATGTCACATATATGAGTTTCAACAAAATCGACGGCGGACCCTTAAGTGATGTTCCTTGTAAGTATTTACTGTCCACCTCAAAATAATGTGACACCACACACACACGCACACAACCAATATAAAAAATATATATTTACAACAGGCTACTTCACCCGGACCATAGTTCACACAGCAGGGTCAATATACTACCATAGTTTGATCGATGACACTCTCGCAGCATACAAGCACCATTGTCCGTACGCGATAATTGATGTTCGATGTTGCTCGTACAGTTTGCACGAGTCCACGAGAAGTTCAGTATTGCTTATTCGTTACAATGAAAATTAGTCCGAACAAAGTGAGATTATAACGGAACGGGAGTGTCCTGTGCAGCTGACGTTACGGAGTGCCGCAGTGTGTCCGATCGTTTATTTCGGAAAATTCATTTTCCATCATGTATGCGTACTCGCTAGTGCTCGAACGGTGCTCGAGAGACAGAGGAAAAGTACTCTCAGAGCATGAGTTTATCAATCCGTCATGGTACGACACGGGAACAGTATCAGCTTCAGTTTATACGTAACATGTGTATATACGCGTGACGTGACTCGATGACGGGTCGTTAGATGAAAGTGACGGGCGGTTTTTTGCCGATACCCTCGGGTATCCGGAAACTGCGAGATACGTTTCCCAACTCTTTCTTTTTCTCTTTCCGTATATATATATATATATATATATATATATATATATATATATATATATATTCATTTATTTATCATTTGCACTAATATATACATACACCAGGTATCCCATTTTAATCTTGAAAAATACTGCTCTGAATAAGTATTGAGAGTAATAATACTTTTCGGGTTCAAGGGGGGCGTACAAAAGCTTTTTTTGTCCAAAATTCAAAATGCCAACGTTAAGAAGGCCGAAATGGTTTTTCCAAATAAGATCAAGAATTTTTTTTCACCAAAACATTTATCGGGTCCAAATGAATAACTTTTGAAGGAAAAGTTTTTTGATAACGTGCATAATTTTTAGGTTAGAATACCATTTTTTACTATTTTAGCGCTATCCAGAATGTAGCACGAGGAGGTGCGTGTGTGTGGGTGTAAACTTGTCTGGGTTTGTTTGCGTTTGCGGCTCATCACTTCGGCTGAAAAATGGTATTCTAACCTGAAAATTATGAACGTTATCAAACAAACTTTTCTTACAAAAGTTATTAGTTTTTGCCTGACAAATGTGATGGTGAAAGAAATTCATGACCCCATTTTTAAAAACACATGTCGGCCATCTTAAAGTCGCCATTTTGAATTTTGAACCAAAAAACATTTTCTTCACCGTCTCCCTTTGAACCTTAAACGTTTTGTTATACTCAATACTTCATCGGAGCAGTGTTTTTTTAGATAAATCAGGTTTCAGATTAAAATGGGACACCCGGTACATACAGGGTGTCTTGTTATGAGTGGATAATCCCGCAACTGTCGATAGGTTAGATCATGTCCTACGAGGTATTTGCTGGAATTTCAGTTCAGTAAAAGTTCCACGGTTTTCGAGATAAAAATCATTTGCTTTCGGTTTTTGGCATGCCACTTCTACAAATAACTTTTTTTACCCGTTTTTTTTAAGATACTCTCGGTTATTTGTTTTATCTACAAAAGTCTTCTTTTCATCCTTAAATGTTAAGGAAACTTTGTGAAAAAGATCTTCCCATATAGGGTCGCCTGTCGTAACAAAAATGCCAGCATTCAGCCATTAAACGGTTTGCTGATAATCGGCCAATAATTCGTCGACCAGCATTGGGGTACTGTAGGCGGATGAACGGCTTGCCAGATCTATGCCAGCCATTCGTGGGCCAATACTATCGCACCGATAATATGGCGATCAGCATTGGGGTATCGTAGGCAGATGAACGGCTTGCCAGATCTATGCCAGCCATTGGTGGGCCAATACCATCGCACCGATAATATGGCGATCAGCATTGGGGTATCGTAGGCGGATGAACGGCTTGCCAGATCTATTCCAGCCATTGATGGTTTTTTTTGGGGCGTTTTGCAAATGCAGGTCGTTAAACTCTAACACGTAAAAACAAGGGATAAGGTTTCGAAAAGCATATCCCACTAATGAAGCTGAAATTTTGCACCGACCTTCTTTTCAATATTTTAAGAGAACCTTTAAAAGGATATTGGCGACTAGCAATAGTTTTCGATATATCGTATATTGAAAATTATTTATTGTACTGCGCTTCTACTATATTAAATAAAACCAAACAAACCCATCCCACATGGCAAGTGATATGCACATACGGGCGAGCACTGTTTGCCAGGAAGCAGCGCGGCCGAAGGAGCGGGGGGTATCTATCGGATAAATAGATATACTCGTATGGCGTGAAATAATAAACTTTGCAATGCAATATATGGAAAACTATTGCTAGTCGTCAAAAATCCGTTAACGGTTTCTCTTAGGATAATGAGAGGAAGTTCGGTGCAAAATTTCAGCTCGATCAGAGGAGTATGCTTTTCGGAACTTCACCCAAAACGAGCGAGTTATTTTTACAGCCTAAATGGACCAAAAAAATTGTCGATAAACTTTAATGTCACAAATAAAATGATGGGCATCAAAGTAAGAAACGAACAAACGATGGATTCTGTAAGTGTTAGAATGGCTAAGTGGGTAGAGCGCTCGACACTAGAACGAAAGGCGCAGGTTCGATCCCGATGAAAGGCAAAAACTTGAACAATGCAGAAAGCGTTTTTAATGCAATTATTCTATGTACATGGACATAAGAAAAGCAGAAGAAAACAAAAAAGATACTACTAGAATTTTTTTATTCATAATTTGTCAATTTTTTGTTTTTCATTTCCGGCAGAAGATCCGGCAGCTGTTGCTGGGCCAATATGGGCGTATGATAGTTGGCCCAGTCTTAGCAGCCATTCATGGTTTACCATTACCAACCATGCATGGTGCGGATCTGGCCCGTTTGTATAGCCATTACCGCGCCATCGTTTGTTCTCTGGCAACCGTCGTGGGCCATTACTGTGCCGATTGTAAAACCCTATTTGGGTTATG
>OX101787.1:33200767-33280767 GCA_944452715.1 Ophion slaviceki
GCATAGTTTGTATCATTTTCTATCGTATGGCCGGCTGATTTTATTACGTTTATCCATTTGTTAGTACCAAACCATCAGTGTTTTTTTTGTCGAAAATCAATGTTTTTTTCTGCATCTTGGCATTTTTGTAGTTTTCACAATTTCAGAAAAGTATCCGGTCATACGAAAGTTTTATGGTTATGTTAAAAGTGCATTTTTGATGATGTAGTTCAGATGGCCCTACCCACATAGGGTTTTACAATCGGCACAGTAATGGCCCACGACTGGTTGCCAGAGAACAAACGATGGCGCGGTAATGGCTATACAAACGGGCCAGATCTGCACCATGCATGGTTGGTAATGGTAAACCATGAATGGCTGCTAAGACTGGGCCAACTATCATACGCCCATATTGGCCCAGCAACAGTTGCTGGATCTTCTGCCGGAAATGAAAAACAAAAAATTGACAAATTATGAATATAAAAATTCTAGTAGTATCTTTTTTGTTTTCTTCTGCTTTACTTGTGTCCATGTACATAGAATAATTGCATTAAAAACGCTTTCTGCATTGTTCAAGTTTTTACCTTTCATCGGGATCGAACCTGCGCCTTTCGCTCTAGTGTCGAGCGTTCTACCCACTCAGCCATTCTAACACTTACAGAATCCATCGTTTGTTCGTTTCTTACTTTGATGCCGATAATTTTATTCGTGACATTAAAGTTTACCGACAATTTTTTTGGTCCATTTAGGTTGTAAAAATAACTCTCTCATTTTGGGTGAAGTTCCGAAAAGCATACTCCTCTGATCGAGCTGAAATTTTGCACCGAACTTCCTCTCATTATCTTAAGAGAAACCGTTAACGGATTTTTGACGACTAGCAATAGTTTTCCATATATCGCGTTGTAAAGTTTATTATTTCACGCCATACGAGTATATCTATTTATCCGATAGACACTCCCCACTCCTCCGGCCGCGCTGCTTCCTGGCAAACAGTGCTTGCCCGTATGTGCATATCACTTGCCATGTGGGATGGCTTTGTTTGGGTTTATTTAATATAGTAGAAGCGCAGTACAATAAATAATTTTCAATATACGATATATCGAAAACTATTGCTAGTCGCCAATATCCTTTTAAAGGTTCTCTTAAAATATTGAAAAGAAGGTCGGTGCAAAATTTCAGCTTCATCAGTGGGATATGCTTTTCGAAAACTTATCCCTTGTTTTTACGTGTTATAGTTTAACGACCGGCATTTGCAAAACGCCCAAAAACAAACTATCAATGGCTGGAATAGATCTGGCAAGCCGTTCATCCGCCTACGATACCCCAATGCTGATCGCCATATTATCGGTGCGATGGTATTGGCCCACCAATGGCTGGCATAGATCTGGCAAGCCGTTCATCCGCCTACGATACCCCAATGCTGATCGCCATATTATTGGTGCGATAGTATTGACCCACGAATGGCTGGCATAGATCTGGCAAGCCGTTCATCCGCCTACAGTACCCCAATGCTGGTCGACGAATTATTGGCCGAGTATCAGCAAACCGTTTAATGGCTGAATGCTGGGATTTTTGTTACGACAGGCGACCCTATATGGGTAGTTTCTAGAACCATCCACACCGATTGGCCCTGCAGCCTCAACGGCACTTTGTTTAAATAACAACTCCGTTGATTATCAATATTTTTCAATTAAAAGAAATCCAACCTCGGCAAGACTATGTATGAATTACGTGTAAAATCTCGACCTCGTCATCTCAATACTCTCATCAGAAAATAATATTAAAAATCTCCTATTTTTTGGACCCCAGATCGTACCAGACTCATCTGAAATTCTACTTGCATCAATTGAATCACACCGAGAACAACATAGCTATACTAATTTGACCAATCCCGATATTCTCGTAATTAAAATTGAATAAAATAAAAACAAAACATTGATCGAAGTACCGATATGTTGATTTCGACAAAAACGCAAAATTGTTATCGCATCGCCCTTCTATGAATTCGCCGCTGGTCGAAAACTCGAAAAAGCCCTTTGTTCCCCGCGTTTTATTGACATCCCCGATACAGACGCGGCAAGATCTACAGAGTATTACTCGTCAGTATGACCGATGCCGGATGGGCGTGGACGGTTGGGATTACGTAGCGTGTACCAGTTGTACCTCGTTGGCAATTGCTACATCGAGGCATAGAAGTTTGATCGAAAGAAGGGCGTATCGTAGCTGATCAAGCCCTTCAATTCAAGCCCTTTTCGCATCGGCGCGTGAATTAATGTACAAATATATCGATGTTTGGGGTGAAAGGGCCCACTTCGTGGGATACGAAGTGGATCCTCGAGTGAGATAGGCCCTTTCGTTTGTTGGCATTCCATATGGAGAAGTATATTTCCAGATATGACGGAAAGCGAGAGAGACGGAGAGATAGAGAGAGTGAGAGAGACGAAGGACGAGAAAGGGCCGGGGGAGTGAGGACCAACGCTTGTATGCGTGAGTTTCTGGCGGAGTTTCGCGTCTGCTGGGCCTCAGTGATTTGCGATGAGTCATGGGCGGATATGACGTCACTGGGCTCACGAGAGAGTGATCTATGGTGGCTGATAATGAAAGCTCGGGATCCATGCCTTCCCTGAAGTCCCTTCGCTCTTGTTCACTCCCTTCGCCCGTTTGTCTCTTCCTCTCTCCCTTAACCCCCGCCGCGCCGCTCTCCTTACCTGTCTTCTCACTTTACCTGACTATTTCTCCTCTCTCTCACGCTGCTTCGTGCGTGTCTCGCTGACAATCTGTCACGCGCTCTCCTGTCTCTCATCCCTCTCGGATTCTCTCTCGTTCTGTACTTCCTCCCCACTTGCGATTTTTGTTTCGCAGACTTGTTTGCTTCACGTTTTCATCCCCTTTTCACTCAAACCTTTGGGCTCTTCTTTGATCCTTTGCGCTTTACCGCTTTGCTCGCTTTGTCGATTTTCCTCTTTGCTTTCTTTGCGTGCCTCGCTCTCGGTCTTTGGATCTTTGGAACAGTCAATTTTGCAATCTTCTGGGACAACATAATTTCATTTTTTGTTATTTTTTGTACGCCTATATTTTTAGTTTTTATTTATTTCGTCGCATTTATTTGTAATTTGAAGTATTATATTCTCGTTTTTATCACTGTCTTATCTTGGTTTATTTTGGTCAATATTGCATTATTCGGACTGTATTTTTAGTTTGTTTTTTCTCTTACAAGGAAAGGGCGCGAGGTCGATCTCTCCGATTTCGATGAAATTTTGCATGTTTGTAGAATGGGTAAAAATAGGCGACACGTATTTTTTATGTCTGCGGAACCTTACTTTTAAGGGGTGAAACGCACCGTTGAAAATAGGGGTGTTTTGCGTTTTCCGTCGATAACGTTATCGTTCTCATCTCCAATGTACACGAAAACATTGTTACAATTTGAATTTTTTTCATATCTCGTACCGTTAAAACGTTATCGGCGAAAAACGAAAAATACCCCAATTTTCGAGGGTGCGTTTCAACCCTTAAAAATCGGGTTCCGCAGATATAAAAAAATACGTGTAGCCTATTTTTACACATTCTACAAGTATGCCAAATTTAATCGAAATCGGAGAGATCGACCTCGCACCCTTTCCTTGTTAGTTTTTTATTTATTTTTTGGTTAGGGTACTTTGTGCTTTATTAAGGGGTTACCCCCACTTGCGATTTTGAAAAAATCGATTTTTTTTATTGCATCTTTTCGAAGTATAAGTATTCGGGCCCATACTTCTGTATGGGCTCGGAATAGATGACTATGTAAGTTTACAAAAAAAAATATTTTCTTCGTGTAAACTGAAATTGAAACTTTAAACGCGTTTTTCTCAAAATGGCATTTCTGAAGTCGGTGACCAAGATTACTCGAACACTAATGAACCGATCTTCTTGAAATTTTGCAGGCTTATTTAATACATAAAAATGTAGTCTTTAATTGTTCGATTTTTTTTCGAAAAAAATGGCCGTTTTATAGCCAAAAAACGGCCGTTTTTTTTCGTTAAAATCGAACCATTAATTTTGACTGTCCGCCATTTTGTGAAAAATGAATATTTTTTAAAATCCTTCGATTAAAGACTAGTTTATACTTATATTTGACTAAATCCATCCGCATTTTTTTTTCAGATGATCCACTTCGCCGCAATGTTGGTCACCGCAAACCGTGTATATAAAAACATTATTTCATTGACGGCCATTTGCCACTAAACAATGTAATATTTTTCAATAAAAAAATTACTGAAAGTTCTTCAAGATGTGTTCTTTAAGATGGTATATTGATCGATTAAAAAAGTTTTGTAGTTTTCGTTTAAAAAATTCATGAAAAAGGCCTTTTTTGCGCTACAACGCAAAAAACGTGGGGGTAACGCCTTAACTGTCGCAAAGCCAAACAAAGACTGCAATATGATTCGCAATCAATTTCTTTATTCCAAATTTTACTTGGGCCATCTCCTCCCCTATCTCTTTTTGGCTCTCCTTCCCTCTCGCTCCCTATCTCTCTTTCGCCTCTCGTACTTCCTGACTCTATGCACTCTCGCAAAATTATCTTCCCCGATGCGTTTGCACCGCCGAGATTCGTTATCAAGCAAAATGCCGATAAAGGCCAGGCCTATAGGTGGGACACATCCGCGACACCTTCCGATAACATTCGTTAGCGTTTAATAATGGGATCCAGCCTGATAAGTGAATGTCCATTCGAGGCTGCCTTTATACAACACGACGATGGATCGGGCAAAAAGTTTTTTTTTCTCGCAGATTACAGAATAACAGATTGGATTGTTTGGCCATCGCCTGCTTCCGGTCTTTGGTTCACGAGTATTTATCGTTCGAAATGGAAAAATGGTCGGTCCGAAATATGCAGCTTTAATGAATCGCTTTTGACAATTCTAAGAGCAGAATAAGAAAAAAAGCGTTTCGCATTAAGGCAAGAAATCCCTTTGGAAGCGTGAAAAATAGGTATTTTTCGGGAATTTTTTTAGAGGGGATAGAATAATCTGATCATTTTCAAATTTGGACGTGAGTTTATTATAACTGTCAAGTTGGAAAAATTTTTTTTTTTGGCATGACCAACAAAATGGCGCCGTTATTAATGGGTTACCCCACTTGCGATTTTGAAAAAATCGATTTTTTTTATTGCATTTTTTGAAGTATAAGTATCCGGGCTCATACAGAAGTATGGGCCCGGAATAGATGACTCTCTGTAAGTTTACAAAAAAAATATTTTCTTCGTGTAAACTGAAATTGAAACTTTAAACGCGTTTTTCTCAAAATGGCATTTCTCAAGTAGGTGACCAAGATTACTCGAACACTAATGAACCGACCTTCTTGAAATTTTGCAGGCTTATTTAATACATAAAAATATAGTCTTTAATCGTTCGATTTTTTTTCGAAAAAAAATGGCCGTTTTATAGCCAAAAAACGGCCGTTTTTTTCGTTAAAATCGAACCATTAACTTTGACTGTCCGCCATTTTATGAAAAATGAATATTTTTTAAAATCCTTCGATTAAAGACTAGTTTATACTTATATTTGACTAAATCCATCCGCATTTTTTTTTTCAGATGATTCACTTCGCCGCAATGTTGGTCACCGCAAACCGTGTATATAAAAACATCATTTTATTGATGGCCATTTGCCACTAAACAATGTAATATTATTCAATAAAAAAATTACTGAAAGTTCTTCAAGATGTGTTCTTTAAGATGGTATATTGATCGATTTAAAAAGTTTTGTAGTTTTCTTTAAAAAAATTCATGAAAAAGGCCTTTTTTGCGCTATAAGTGGGGGTAACGCCTTAAGGGTCTTCGGACGCCTGTTTTCCGCGACATCGAAAAGTGCTGCAGTTGTCATTCTTTTTCTGTTGATCTGAAAAAGATTTAATAAGTGTCATTCGTTTACTGACATATTAAGGGGAAGGATATACCTAAAAAATGATGAAAAAGTGCAAAACTGAAAATTTGGGAGCCTTTTTACTCCAAAGTTCGAATTTTCGACCATTTTTTCGACACATTTGACCCCAAAAAAATTATTTATTTACACTATACCTTTGAAACTTTAAGTATATCCTTCCGATAATATTACTGAGAGTAACCTCCCAAAATTTGATCCAAATCGGTCGATAACTTTTTGAGCTCCAACAGGAGCAGTTTTTGAAAAAGTAGTTTCGAGATAATCGCGTTTAAAGTTTCAACATGTGACTCGCTACCTGACCGCATACTGTCCCCGCGCTCTAGACTATATGCGATAACTCCGCAAATATTCAATATTTCGAGTTTTCCTTTGGTCAGTATGTTCTTTAGTATCATACTTTCGAAATTTGTAAAAAAAATCAATTTTTTGAAAATTCTAAAGGGATTTCTCGTCTCAATTAAAAATATACACAATTTATGAACGTACCGTAATAATAAGAATAACGGCAATGACGAGAGCAGAAAACTTTAAGTACGCTACGAAAAATCAGAGGGGGAGGGCAAAATTATCAGTTAAGAAAATATCGTATAAATTAATTAACGTACTCCTACCGAGGGGCGAAACTCTCAAAGAGATTTAATTTGTTTTTTCGCCGCTGTGTTCCAGACATTCTATGATCGATCTTGAATCTTCCTGCCGTTAACGTTATCCCTTTGATGCGCAATAAAAACTCCGATTACGCGTTTGATTTCGAATTTAGTATTATAGAAAATAGTGAAAAGTACTTCGATTAGGGGGCGTTCGTCTTCCCTTTGGAGCAAATCCGTTTTGGAGATAAAAAAATGACAGGAATTTACATCACCTTCCAATATTAATATGGTAAAATTACCATGTCTGCCTATGAATTCGTTTTTATTCGAACTTGAGTCAAGTTGCCAGGGTATTCAAGTTCAGACAGAAATAATTTTTCTAATGTTTATCCGTTTGTTAATAACAAGTAGGCGAAGTTGTTTTATTTAATCAAAAATTGAACTCTTTCTTCAGCTTTCCGTTTTCGTAATTTTCCCAATAGTATTCAGTCACACGAAACTTTAATTATTGGACTAAAAGTACATTATTTGTTGTTTATGACAGATGAATCTAGTTGCCACAACGGGGGCGCTTTCTTTGAATTATAATTTCACTGTTTATCAGTATTTATCAATAAAAAAAGTCAAACTTGTCAAAACTATGTATAGATTGTGTGTGAAATCCCTATATCGTCATTGTAATATTCCGATCAGAAATAAATCTTGAAAATCGATCTGTCTTTTGGGCCCCAAGTATATGCAGACCCGTTGAGGTACCTTAAGGCAAGGAAAACATTTACTGACTTTTATGCTTTTATTTAAAAGGAAAAATGTCTTCACCATTTTTAAGATTCAGAGTATATCTTGTTACTACTTTTGGCTGTTATATGATATTAAAAAAAACTAATCTTTAAAAATGGCGGAGGTATGGCACGGTTTTCTAAACTGCATTTTCAAAGCTGGTGTGACGCATAGCTGAAAAAGTAATCAACCGATTCTGATGATATTTGGTATAAATTCTCTGAATCTTATTGTCTAAAATATGACCTTAAATGTTTTTTGAAAATAAAAATAAAGTTTTTCTTTTGCAAAATGTTGCCATTTTTGGGGAAAATTCAATCTTTTTGTTTCAAAGCGTACCATTTCAACGATTTTCAATATTTCACACTTTTTCTTGGTTCACATTCTGCCTATGAGTGTTAATGAAAGAAAAATCCTCGTTGGTTTTTTTTCAGATTAATCCCGCCGACGCTACGTATCACGCATCCTGACAACATCCGCCGCAAACCGTTTGGAAGACCGTGCAATATCACCGCCATTTTTAAAGATGAGTAAAAAAATACCATGTGACAGCCAAAAGTGCACTGAGAAAAAAATCATTGATCCAATATCATTGGTGTTATTGAATGAAATTTCGTTGATTCAATTGTAAAATTCTTGGTGTAAATAATCGGGTTTATTAGTACAAACAAAACGCTATTGGCTTCAATGACATGATAAAATTAAAAGTTTTTTTTCATTCAAAAGATATATTGTTAGCCGAGAACAATATATTATTGAAGCTGTCTAAAAAATTATCGCGAACAAATTATATAGTTTTGAATGCAATTTCTGCAACGAACGAAAAAAGCATTTCAATTCATAACATGAATATTGTTCATTCAAGTACACGAGAAAAATTGAATTTCGCTCGTTTGATTCGAATAAAATTTCTATTGAGTGAATATGTTGTTTTATTATTTTCACCATATCCGATGTTGATTTAAAATACATTATCCGTTAAAATATTAATATTTTATTTTGATTGAAAAATATTAAACAAATGTCTGAAGTGGTTAAAAAATTATGCGAAAGTAAAATTTGTTTCTTGCACATTTGGTTGAAAAAATTCAACCAAATCATGATCGAGCGCCACCGAAATTATAGGTGTGAGGAAACCCGTAGTTCTCGGAGTAACCGCTAGAGGCCGCACGCGCGCTCGTTTCTCGTAAGCGTAGCGCGAACCGAAAATCTACTCAAACGCTGGAGAAACTCTAAACAGCATCGCTTCTTGGCCTGTGGCTAAGATCAAAGTGTAGTATCTCTTCTAATCAGTTGAATATCTGATATTCTCTCCATGGATATTCCATTGGATATCTGATATTCTCTCCACCATTATCGCGGATGATCATTCTAATGCTCACTTTTTATTTAAGATTTAAAACAAATTGAAAAAGTTACGTCCCATGGCAAATTCGTTTCGATGTAGTAAAGAAATAAATAATTCTATTAATTATATTTTTGTACAAAATAAAAAATGTTTCTTTGTCATCTACGGATTGTATATAGAATGATTTCAATAGAATATAATTTTATTTGAAGAATAATGTAGATATTCAGAGAACAGAAGAGCTTTTTACATAAAATATTATGTTATTTAAATTAATCACATTTTCCAATTTATAGTATTGAAACAATCTCATATATCGGTGGCACTCCGCAGCAGCGCATTTATTTGGATCAACCAATATATTTTGTTGATTTAATTGGTATTTTTTTCTCAGTGTGGTGATAAAACATACCCTAAGTCCCAACAACGGTGAAGAAATATTTTATAAAATAAAAAATCATGAAAATCGCCAATTTTTTCTTCCCCTTAAGGTATCCTCTCTTACAAAGAAAGGATGCGAAGTCGATCCTCCGATTTCAATGAAATCTGTCATGCTTGTAGAATGGGTAAAATAGGTGACACGTATTTTTTTATATCTGCGGAACCCGACTTTTATGGGGTGAAACGCACCCTCGAAAATAAGGGTGTTTTTCGTTTTTCGTCGATAACGTTATCGTTCTCATCTCATCATACGAATAAATAAACATTATTGCAATTTGAAATTTTTTCATATTTCGTACCGTTAAAACGACTCGACGAAAAACGAAAAACACCCCAATTTTCGAGGGTGCGTTTCAACCCTTAAAAATCGGTTTCCGCAGATATAAAAAAATACGTGTCACCTATTTCCTTTTCCTTGTTAGTACATTGTACTTTCCCATTTCCTTGTTAGTATATTGAGAAGGTATTTTTAATAACCCTCAATACGATATAACCCAACAATCGTTTCTACCAAATTGTCCAAATTAACCGAAACCAACTACGTGTCATGATCGTTTTATTTATTTATCTGCAGTTGGTCATTTTTCGCACGTTATTATTGGAGGGCAAAAGATCGAACGAAGACACGAATGGGTTGCCACGAGGGAAGTTTTATGGGCGTGAGGGGGAAAGCAGTCAGGAGGAGTACAAGAGACGTTGGAGGATTACACGGCTGGCTACGAGAGAGGCATCGAGTTTCGTTAATGGGCTCAGGGAAAATAGGTCCTGGGTTGCACCACATAGAGAGGGAAATAGGGTGACAGGGACGAGGATCCTGTATATCCGTAGGAGACTAGCGTTCCAAAGCCACCGTTTCGTTACTTCCTCCATGCTCCTTCACTTCCTACTTCTCTTTCCCTTCTTTTTTTTCGCAAAGTGCCGAAGGTTTCACGTTAACCCGAAAACTTCTCGCGGGCTTTTTATAAGTCGATGAAGAGGCCACGGGGAGGGGGTCTCGAATGCGGACTATCTGCAGGTCCGGCCTCTATACGGTGGAAAACTCATCTGAAACTCGGATTAGTGAGCGTCCGCTCGTGAGCGAGCGAAAGAAGCGACGAAGGGAAGAATCGTTGCGAAAAAGAATGAAATTCACGTTTTTTTCCCCCCCTAAAGGGTGAAAACGGGGTAAAAAGGGTGAAAACGGTGAACGCTTGGGAAAATAAACCGTGCGCGACAACAAAGCCCTCCAACGAGAGCGCTTCGTCTCGGTGATTCGAAATTGGCGAATGTTACGCTTGTTTTTATGTTTTATGAAACGTGGTATCTCAAAATCTGTTCGTACGATTCACTTCAAATTTGGACAGAGTTTCTTTGGGTTTATTTGGGTTTGTTTGGGTATGTTCATTAGGGTGGGTTTAGAACATGTTCTGTCGTATGGTCGGATGATTTTTTTGAGATGTTCATTAGGGTGGCACCAATTTGAGCTCTATTTCCTCCCCCCCCCCTTTTCTCACCATCCAATTATTTAGTTTCGAGAAAGAAAAAAATTGTCGCGAACGCTGCGAGCGACCAAAAAATATTTAGACGACGCTCAAGCCTCCCAAAGATTCAAATTTTAATTAAAAATCGATTTTTATTTTTGTTCACTTCTCACCCATGAGTTTTAGGCATTATAATTTTTAAATCAAGCCCGCGAAAGCTCTAGCCCGTTAATGAATATTTAGTGGTCGCTCGAGAGCTTTGAAATTTCCAATTATCGCCAATTTTTTTTGTACTTCTCACTCATAAATGTGACGCTTTGTAAAATTTTGAAAACAATCGTTTTTCTTTGAAAATAGATTTTTCAAATTAGAAACACTACAAACCCAAGAATTATAATCTTTGTTCTTATAAAATAATTCATTAAAGCTCTTGTCCGTAAACAAAATTATAGATTCCCCGTTTTATCGGGTTAGAAGTGTGAGGTAAATAAAAAATCCGTTTCTAGAGAAAAAAGGGGTTGGTTGTTTTGAAAATTTTACTATGTGTTGCATTTATGAGTGAGAAGAGCAAAAAAAATCGCGACGATTGAACATTTCGAAGCTCTTGAGTGACCACTAAATATTAATTGGCCAGCTAGAGCTTTCGCGAGCTTAATTTAAAAATTATAAAGCGTAAAATTGATGGGTGAGAAGAGAACGAACAAAAGTCGATATATTATGAAAACTTGAACTTTTGGAAGGCTTGAGCGACCTCTAAATATTTTTTGACCGCTCGCAGCTTGCAACAATGGTTTTTTTTCTTTAAGGGGTTACCCCCACTTGCGATTTTGAACAAATTGATTTTTTTGATTGCATTTTTTTAAAGTATAAGTATCCGGGCCCATACTTCTGTATGGGCCCGGAATAGATGACTCTATGTAAGTTTACAAAAAAAAATATTATCTTCGTGTAAACTGAAATTGAAACTTTAAACGCGATTTTCTCAAAATGGCATTTCTGAAGTCGGTGACCAAGATTTCTCGAACACTATTCAACCGATCTTCTTGAAATTTTGCAGGCTTATTTAATACATAAAAATGTAGTCTTTAATCGTTCGATTTTTTTTCGAAAAAAATGGCCGTTTTATAGCCAAAAAACGGCCGTTTTTTTCGTTAAAATCGAACCATTAACTTTGATTGTCCGCCATTTTGTGAAAAATGAATATTTTTTAAAATCCTTCGATTAAAGACTAGTTTATACTTATATTTGACTAAATCCACCCGCATTTTTTTTTCAGATGATCTACTTTGCCGCAATGTTGGTCACCGCAAACCGTGTATATAAAAACATTATTTCATTGACGGCCGTTTGCCACTAAACAATGTAATATTTTTCAATAAAAAAATTACTGAAAGTTCTTCAAGATGTGTTCTTTAAGATGGTATATTGATCGATTAAAAAAGTTTTGTAGTTTTCTTTAAAAAAATTCATGAAAAAAGCCTTTTTTTGCGCTACAAGTGGGGGTAATGCCTTAAAGTAGATCATTGGATGGTGAGAAAAAGGGAAAAAATAAAGCTCAAATTTGTGCCACCCTAATATTCATCTATCTGCTAATAACAAATGATCAAAGTTGTTTTTTTTTTGTAAAAATTCGAACTTTTCTTTCTAGAGCTTGGCATGTCTGGGATTTTCAAAATTTCAAAACAGTATCTGGTCTTACGAAAGTTTTATTATTATACTAAAGGCACGTTTTTTTATTTTTCAATTCAGATGGCTCGAGTTGCTAGAACCACCTACACCGATTGGCCATGCAGCAACAGCGGCACTTTGTTTGAACAATAATAACTCCATTGTTTATCAATATTTTTAAATTAAAAACCTCAAACTTCTTAAGGCTATGTATGAATTATGTGTAAAATCCCGGCCTCCCGTCATCATCCCAAAATTCTCTTCAGGAAAAAATATTTAAAATCGACCTTTTTTATGCCCCTCATTAATCGTACCAGACTTATCTTAAATTGTACTTGCAACAATTGTGCAACACCGGACATAACAGAGCCATAATAATCTGACCAATTTTCGCAATTCTCGTGATTAAAATTCCCATAATTCTCGCGATCAAAAGTGATTAAAACAATTCTATATGAATGATGTGTAATCCTACTACATCGATTGCAAAATGCGTGTATGAGAAGGGACATTGAAAATAAATAAAATTACTACTCACAAAATATGTTATTCAAATAAATTGATCGATAAGTATTATTTACACTAATTGACCATATGCGATAGTCGTTCTGTGCTTGAATCTCGCATAGCAGATAACGATAATTTCCGATTCGATTGATGTTACCTTAGAAACGTCATCTGAGGAATCCGTAACTCGCAGTGAGATGAATGAGCCAAATATTGAGCACGGCGGTGGAAACACCGCTGCCATGTTGCACCGCAGCTGGCAACTCGCCTGTAACGATAAAAGTGTTCACATATCGACCATGAGAGTTTTGTCGTACCGATATTTTCAAATTTATAGCCTTCCGTGAAATAATAGCAAGTAATTTTCCACGTTCAAATTTCTTTTACACTTCATATCCGTGCGTCAATTTTTTTACTTCCAGTCAATCAGCGTGAATCGAGACGTGATCTGTCTTAATATTTTACACATTGCGAAGCTCAGTATCACGTAATTTCGCGTACATCTAAAATTATAAATGAGCGGTTTACGATTGTTTTGATATTATAGTAGGAGTGAAATAAAATAATTTTATTTTATTATTATTTCAATAATATTATTATATCATAAGCTCCTGTTTTATGAGTTTATCGATATTTTAATAGGAGTGAAATAATAATGATAATGTTATTGTATTATTATAAATATTATGGTGAATATTATTTATAATATTATTAATAATATGATTATATTGTTATTGTGTTAGTATTATATTATTCTTTCACTCTTATTGAAATATCGAAAAAATCGTAATATGATAATTTACAATTTTAGATATTAAATTACCATTTTACGATTGCATCCCCATTTGAATCACAAATGAAATAGTATAATAATATTATAATTATAAAATAATAATTTATTGACATAATTATTATTCGACTCTTATCAAAATATCGAAAAGATGGTAAAATGGTAAAACACTATTATTGGAATAATAATAAAACAATATTATCATATTATTATTCCACTCCTATTAAAATATCGAAAAGATCATAAAATGGTTATTTATAATTCTACATGTGCACAAATCAATACCAAAAGCGTAAAACGCTCCTATGACTAGCTACAGTGCGGGCACCACGTCGAAAAAGCAATATTTTTTTTTATTTTTAAAACCAAGTGTCTTCTCGCCACGAAGAATTTCCATTGGGATTGACGTGATCGTGAGCGGCCGAATTCACCCGCGATATCGTCGCTCGGTTTCGAAAAATCTTGAATAAAAGGCAAAGAGAAAAGAAATCCTTGAAAAATCTCCGTAGCCACTAATCCGCACATTCGTTTCACGTCTACCCATGTATACGAGCGAGGGTGCTCGTGTGTGCTGACCTGCACACACGCACATGCACGAGCGAGGTCTGCGCTTATGGGCGGAAGGGGCTGACATTTTTCAATGAAATACCACCAACGCAACCACCGGAATACTACCGTGGCCACTCTCCACCCTTTACACTCTCTCCCCAATGCTCACTCACCCTTCGCCTATTCACTCGCTCCTGGTGTTTCCACCGATCGCGTGTCATTTCCCAAACAGGAAGAGCGCAAGAGCGAGGCTGAAAACCGAGTGGGAAATAGACGAAGAAAGAAAGACTGATAGGGAGAGAGAGAGAAACTTTTGCCAAAGAGAAATCGCACACGATCTTCGCACTTCATCGATGTGATTTAGTACTCGTGGAAATTCGTTTCGAATCCCACCACTCTAGGATATGGTACAACGTGTCATACTCCATATACAGCACTATTTCGAAAATGTCACGTCATCGATCTTTCAGTCTCCTTGATTCTCTCGAAGGGCCTCGATCTTACTTCTCATTAAGGAGGTATCCCTCTCTGGGGGGCCGGCTTGAAATTCCGAACTTTGAATGCTCCGACGGTTTGAAAATCCGAATTTTAATGTTCCAAAATTCAAGATGGGGCTGGATTTAAATTCTGAACTTTGAATGATCTAAACGTTCCAAACTTCGAAAGAATTTTACATGAAAGACCAAAACTCCGAAACTCTGAACACCGTCAACATAATTCGGCTATGGAAGTTTTTAAAGTTTCAACATTTTCAATAAATCGACCAATTATTTATAGAATTTTTTTTATTAAGGGGATACCCCCACTTGCGATTTTGAAAAAATCGATTTTTTTTATTGCATTTTTTTTAAGTATAAGTATCCGGGCCCATACTTCTGTATGGGCCCGGAATAGATGACTCTATGTAAGCTTACAAAAAAAATATTTTCTTCGTGTAAACTGAAATTGAAACTTTAAACGCGTTTTTCTCAAAATGGCATTTCTGAAGTCGGTGACCAAGATTACTCGAACACTAATGAACCGATCTTCTTGAAATTTTGCAAGCTTATTTAATATATAAAAATGTAGTCTTTAATCGTTCGATTTTTTTTTCGAAAAAAATGGCCGTTTTATAGCCAAAAAACGGCCGTTTTTTTTTCGTTAAAATCGAACCATTAACTTTGACTGTCCGCCATTTTGTGAAAAATGAATATTTTTTAAAATCCTTCGATTAAAGACTAGTTTATACTTATATTTGACTAAATCCATTCGCATTTTTTTTTCAGATGATCCACTTCGCCGCAATGTTGGCCACCGCAAACCGTGTATATAAAAACATTATTTCATTGGGGGCCATTTGCCACTAAACAATGTAATATTTTTCAATAAAAAAATTACTGAAAGTTCTGCAAGATGTGTTCTTTAAGATGGTATATTGATCGATTAAAAAAGTTTTGTAGTTTTCTTTAAAAAAATTCATGAAAAAGGCCTTTTTTTGCGCTACAAGTGGGGGTAACGCCTTAAGAAGTGATTTTGCTTCAATTTTGAAATTTGTCTAGATAATGTTATACGTTCTACATGATTGACAGTCAACTGTGCAGACTTTCGCTGGCATGATCCTGACAGGGGGGCCAAGTTGAAATTCCGAACTTTGAATACGCCAACGGTTTAAAATTCCTAATTTTAATGTTCCGAAATTACAAGGTTCGTCAAGATCATGCCAGCGAAAGTCTTCACAGTTGACTGTAAATGATGTAGAACGTATAATAGTGTCTGGACAAATTTCAAAATTCACGCAAAATCACTTCTTACGGGGTTCGGTCACTCTGGAGGCCGAAAAAATAGGCTTTATGGGGATTTTTTTTTCAGAAAAACTACAAAATAAATTGAGATTACAAAAGGGGGTGTTTATTATACATACAGTGACTGCGTACAATAATTTTTTTAACGCGATTATTTTCAAAACGGCGGCTGTGCAGCGTTTATCTCAAAACTGCATTTTTTAAGTTGGTCGGAAAAATAACTCAGACAATTTTAAACCGATTCACTTGAAATGTTGAATCTATCTTGAAAAATACATTGTCCATGGAAGTACAAAGGATTTTTTTTAATTGCATAGTTCATTCGTTATTAACAATTATCTGACGATTTTGTAGGCAATTTTTTCACTTTCCCAAAATTTGCCTAAAAATCGTCGGATAATTGTTAACAAAAAATGAACTATGCAATATAAAAAAAAATCCTACGTACTTCCATAGACAATGTATTTTTCAAGATATATTCGACATTTAAAGTGAATCGGTTGAAAATTGTCCGAGTTATGTTTTCGGCCAACTTAAAAAGTGCAGTTATGAGATAAACGCTGCACAGTCGCCATTATGAAATTAATCGCTTCAAAAAAATTATTGTATACAGTCACTGATATGTATGATAAACACCCTTTTTTGTAATCTCGATTTATTTTGTAGTTTTTCTGAAAAAAAACCCCAAAAAGCCTATTTTTTTCGGCCTCTAGAATGGCCCAAGGCCTTAATTAAAAAAAATTCTTGAAATAATTCGTCGATTTATTGAAAATTTTAAAACTTTTAGAACTTCCGTAGCCGAATTATTTTGACGGTGTTCACATTTTCGGAGTTTTGGTCTTTCGGGTAAAATTCTTTCGGAGTTTTGATCTTTCGGGGTAGTATTCTTTCGGAGTTTTGAGCGTTCTGATCACTTGAAAAGCTCTCTGGAAACTTGAAAAAAATCGTTTTTTTTTGCATATTGTTATAGTGTGAACTTTCAACAATATTTTAGGACCAACCGGACCCTGAAATGCTAAAAATTGACGAAGTTACACCTAATTTAGTGTAACAGTGTGCGTCGGGTTTACCGCGATTATCTCGAAACTACATATCTTGATACCCCAGGTAGGAAATCAAAAGGCTGACGATGGAAACAAGCTTGTGCGAGCCTTGTTTCAACGAGCCTGAGTGAGACAGACCTGGGCCAGGAACCAAGACTGGCTGCTTAGCCTAAACTCAGGGTTATTTCAAGCTTTATTCAGCCGGTGAATTTTAAGGCTAACACATCAAGGCTGGATGCAGGCTCGTTTCAGGTTGTGATAAAATAAAATAAGTTTGAAATAATATTTTTTCTGTACTTTTATGAAAAAAAAATTAGCAATAAATGCGAGAATATTTTGAAATTGTGTATATGCAAAAAAAAATTACACTACTGACATTTTACTTTATCCTCTATCGTAATTTTCTAAATCAATTTGACGCAATAAACATTTTTTAAAAATTTATTAAATTTACCCCAATGTAGAATATAGAAAAATAAAAACAGGCCTCATATAGCCTCGAGAAGAGTTAGGGATAAGCCTGGTCATAAATGCTCGTGAAGGCTTCATTAAGGCTCGTTTTGAGCCTTGTTGTTTCGTCGTTTCAGGCTTAGTACAGGCTTTTCTACCAGCCTTTGGTCAAGCCTGTGTGCAAGAGCCTGAAACCGCGTTATCATTCAGAGGTTCAGCCCGGCCTGAAATCAGGCTGGTGCTCAGCCTGAATTAAAAAATGTGAGCCTTGTTTCAGAGCTTAACGAGCCCTTCTTTCATCGTCAATTCCTACCTGGGACGGCGGGATTGATATCTTGAGTAACTGTCACACTATTGAATTGAATTTGCACAGTTAGCGTTCAAACAGTAGTCATTTTCGGTTCACGATCGTATTTTTAACTTGCATGAACCATTTGTTAATAACAATGGCTTCAGCATGCTGTTTTTCAAGAGAAAAATGAGGTTTTCTTTGGAGAAGCTGTCATTTTTCGTATTGTTCGAAATTTCGAAAAGTGGCCCACAGCCAGTTGGATATATTCGAAAAAAAAATTGTTTTTGTTTTCGTTTCAGATTACATTTGAGCCTGATAGAGATGACGCCGTTTCAGGCCTCGCCACTGGAGGACTGCAACGCCAACTGCACCACCACGAACACTGAGAAAGATTTTCTTTCGAAAAAATTACGTTGCAACCACAAACATGTGTACAACATGCTGGGAAAAAAATAATTTATTCCAACCAATGTGTGACTGGAAAAAAAATCATCATTCCGACCCTTCGAATTGGGCTTCCAGGGAGGGATACCCCGTTAATCCCCGTTGTGCGCTTCTGTTCTCGGTGGAATAATTTAGAAACGCTGATCTACCATTCTCCGTGACGAATTATTATTCTCGACGCGTAGTGATAGAAGTGCTGAAAAAAGTAAGAATCGTTCACTGAAGACAGAGACGCTTTCTCATGATTTTTTTGTCGCAAAGAAACTCGTCCTCGTTAGACCGACGGGGGACTGTAATAAAGAAAAACAAAAAAAAAATCACGAAGGGTAAAAGCGTTTTTACGAGACGAAGAATTGCAGTAACTTCGAAAAATGAACGTGCAATTTCGTAGTTTAAAAAAAATTTAGTCCGCTTTCGTCAGTTGTTACAGGTGAAAGGAACATAACGTAAATGCACGTTGCTCGCTCACTAATTTACTTTACGCCAAAAGCTGGATCGTACGAGCAAGCTTGTTAGAAAAAAACCAGAGGCGAAAAACATGTAATGAGGAAAATTTTGAATTACTTTTTCGACGTTTTGGAACGATTGTAACACATTTTCGTTAACATTTCAGAAGACAGAAATTCCACGAAAGGGCGGAACACCGCTGTGACGGATTAAAATAATCGATTTTTTTGCATTCTCTCAGAGTATACATATTTAAGGAAGTGTGAAAGAAAAATTCCAGTTAAAATATTGTAAATTGACCAAGTTTAAAACGATTTTGTGAGAGCAGGTGGCGCAACGATTTACGTATACTAAAACTTTCAATCGTGTTTTTTTCGAACAGACTTATCCTGACCTGGCCGGAACTATAACTCTAACTATAAAAGTCCAATTTAAAATTTTTAAAATCAAATTTTCCGTAATTGTAGTAGCTATCGTCGTACTTAGTCGTTTTTTTCTAGTCAGTATTTTTAAACCCCCGAGTATACGTCAAAATTGCGCCAAAATAACACTTTTTTAACACCTGCCATTCTGCGAAATAATTTTTTCTTCGAAGAACAGCTATGAACGACAACTACATTTATGTAGATTATAAAACGTTTTTATTTTCATTTTTCCGACCAACCATTATCAACTTATCGATCAGGCCGTTGGACCACATTTTTTATACAGAGGTTCTATAACCCCAAGACCGTTATTAATTTTTATTGATTTTTTTTTCGTAAAAAAATTACACGCAATAAGTTCAATGTATGCTTAATAACATACCTTCTCTTCGAATCGCAGATAAATAATCAAGTAGACCAAAAAAATCGGAAAAACGACTTTTTTTTCTTCCCGTCACAGTGGTGTCCTCCCTTAAGACCGAATGACACCTCATCGCGGTCGGCATGGTAGAAGAATTATAGATTCCCAAAAATCTCTGAAACGGCTCTTCAGATCCCGTCGAAACTTTGCCAAACGACGTCAAATAGATAGACGAACAGCTGTCTGCCCCTCAAATTTGCTGAATACGAGAAAAAAAAACTACATTTTTTTTTCTCAAATTCAGAAAATTTGAGGGGCAGACGCTGTTCGTCTATCTACAGGGTGCGCCAGAGAAACTTACTTATTTGAAAAAAATCCCGCGCGGTGAGTTGGGCGGGTAGAGGGGCGAGAGGGGGCGCATCTGGAGGGGGAAGTTCCCAAGTTTGTTTCTCCCTCCAGTCAGTTGCCATCATGCTCTGGTCTAGAGAGCAGCGGGCCTTCGCAGTCGAGAGCTTCTTTTCTAACGGTCGCTCACTTGTTGCTACGCAACGTGCCTTCCGCGCTCGCTTTGAAATTCCTCCTCACAGACTCGTTCCTGGCCGTAATTCGATTCTGTCATGGGTTAACTCATTTCGGG
Source organism: Ophion slaviceki (assembly GCA_944452715.1). Lineage (NCBI taxonomy): Eukaryota > Metazoa > Arthropoda > Insecta > Hymenoptera > Ichneumonidae > Ophion > Ophion slaviceki. The sequence continues at coordinate 33,220,681 of OX101787.1, forward strand.
AGTGTGGAAGTGTCGCTAAACCCAGAAATGGACTTCAACGGACCATCAAAACTCCGGAAAATGTCGAAAGAGTGAGGCAGTCAGTTGTGCGTTCTCCCCGGCGTTCGGCTCGCAAACACGCAGCTGCTATGGGAATTTCTGACACCACTGTTCGACGAATTCTCCATGAAGACCTTCAATGCGAACGTTAGGAACGTGTGGTTTCAGCAAGATGGAGCCACAGCACACACAGCACGAGACTCAATGAATTTGTTGCGACAACATTTCCCCGACCGCCTCATCTCTCTCAGAGGCGATCTCCAATGGCCGGCACGCTCTCCAGATTTGACTCCATGCGATTTCTTTTTATGGGGTTATTTGAAATCTCTGGTTTATGTCGATCGACCACGGACCATAGCACACCTCAAGAACAACATTCGCGACGCCATTGCCAACATACCGATTGATATGCTGCAAAGAGTGGATACGAATTTCACAAATCGACTTCATCAGTGTATGCGCAATGGGGGTCGCCATTTATCCGATGTCATTTTCAAGACTGCATGAAAAAAAAAATGGGATATTGTATTCTCAAAAAAAAAAAAAATTTTAAACAATAATTGAAGTACTTTTGTTTTTATTGACCTTTCAAATAAGTAAGTTTCTCTGGCGCACCCTGTATTTGACGTCGTTTGGCAAAGTTTCGACGGGATCTGAAGAGCCGTTTCAGAGATTTTTGGGTATCTACAATTGCTCTACCATACCGACCGCGATGAAGTGTCATTCCGTCTTAACCTCAACGTTAGAAATTTTACCGATTAAATTATCGCTCGACTACGATCATTTTTTAGCCATGTCAACATTGTTCGTACGTCGAGGTTAGAAATTTGCATGGATTTTGCATTCTCTATTTCATCATGATTTGCAGATGGTACATCCGGGGGTTTGACCATCTGCTTGATTGTATGTATAACAGAGGGGTAGTGAAGGATCGCGAGATGAAAACCGAGAGACAAAGACAAAGAGTGAAAGACAGAGAGGGCCCGGGAGGGAGGGAGGGAGGGAGGGAAGGTGGGAGGGAGGGAGGGAGGGGGGAGAGAGAGAGAGAGAGAGAGAGAGAGAGAGAGAGAGAGAGAGAGAGAGATCAGCCCCAGGACACCACCCCGTTGCGACGTGATCCCGTAATTTCTCTTTCTTACTGCTGTTCTACTCTCGCGTCCCTGCTCTGCCGCTCAGTGGTAAAGGTCGAGACCCTCATGGTTTCCAGCCCGTCACAAACGTAAGATCCTGAATGTTAGAAACCACGAAGAAGATGAGGAGAAAGATACACGTAGGAAGAGAGAGAGAGAGAGAGAGAGAGAGAGAGAGAGAGAGAGAGAGAGAGAGAGAGAGAGAACGGGAGAGAAACCAATTAGAATACCGTGTTACCCCTTGACTCCGGTGACTCTAATCAAGTCAGGTCACGCAATGTCTCAACCGTTAACGTAGACCCTCGTCTTTCGGAATATAAAAAGGAAATATTTTCTTTTCACCCAAATTTTGCCCTCCTCATCGTCGTTTCTTGTCATCCTCCCTTGAACGAATACTCGACAATAATAATTCCATAATTTATGGGTGTAATCAATAAATCCAAACCAGAATGCATTAAAAAGAGCCACGTATCGAAAGACGAAAAAGGCGCAGCGATTTAAACGGTTGTTTGAATCTTTAGGCGATGAGTATGATATTTGACGGAAAAATCGACTAATCGATTTTTCAAATTGATATTGAAGAATTGAAAAAAATACAGTCAATAAGTGGATAAGTCTCATGACTTTAACTTCAATTAAAGCGAAAAATTGAAAATGGAGCAAGAAAATGGGCAATCGGAAAATAATGTTTTTGGGATTGTTCATTCTTGAATGATAGTAAATTACGATTAGAGCTAAAATTCAAAAAGACCAACGATAATTCATAACAAAGCAAAGAATGCAAATCGATGCAAAAATTAGTTGAATAAAAAAACTTAATGTACCGCGTTTTCAAAACGAACTAAAAAGTATAAAATAATTTCTCCTAGCCCCATACAGATTTATAACCCCATACAGGTTCCTAACCTCATACGGATTGTCCCTAAAATTTGTGATTGTGAATTTTTAGTAGCTATGAAAATACTTGTAAGATTTAAAACGAAAAACGTCGGGCGCATGCAATGGATAATTGGTGCACGAATAGTTCACCTAAGTCACTAACAATTTTATTCCACTGCAAATGATATGAACTGTTATGTGAGTTTTCTCAACGACAGCTACTACTTACACTCCTTAAGGCGTTACCCCCACTTGCAGCGCAAAAAAGGCCTTTTTCATGAATTTTTTTAAAGAAAACTACAAAACTTTTTTAATCGATCAATATACCATCTTAAAGAACACATCTTGAAGAACTTTTAGTAATTTTTTTATTGAAAAATATTACATTGTTTAGTGGCAAATGGCCGTCAATGAAATAATGTTTTTATATACACGGTTTGCGGTGACCGACATTGAGGCGAAGTGGATCAGCTGAAAAAAAAATGCGGATGGATTTAGTCAAATATAAGTATAAACTAGTCTTTAATCAAAGGATTTTAAAAAATATTCATTTTTCACAAAATGGCGGACAGTCAAAGTTAATGGTTCGATTTTAACGAAAAAAATCGAACGATTAAAGACTACATTTTTATATATTAAATAAGCCTGCAAAATTTCAAGAAGATCGGTTCATTAGTGTTCGAGTAATCTTGGTCACCGACTTCAGAAATGCCATTTTGAGAAAAACGCGTTTAAAGTTTCAATTTCAGTTTACACGAAGAAAATATTTTTTTTTGTAAACCTACATAGAGTCATCTATTCCGGGCATCAAAAAAAAAACTGCACTTCAAACTGCACTTCAAAAAAAATGCAAAAAAAAATCGATTTTTTCAAAATCGCAAGTGGGGGTAACCCCTTAACTGTTAACTATTGCTCGCACCCCACGTTTTTCGTTTCAAATCGTACAACTATTTTTATAGCTATTAAAAATTCACAATTACAAACTTCAGGACAATCTGTGTGGGGCTAGGAATCTGTATGGGGTGATACATCTGTATGGGGCTAGGAAAAATCACTTATACCTTTTTACTCCGTTTAAAAACGGGGTATATTATTAAAAAATGTATTAAAATAATTTTATTTTCTACTTTTTAGTCTTCTGTGTGTGAAATTTTGCAATCAATTTTAAACATCTTGATGAGATTATGACAGAGACGTGGCAAATTTCAGGTTTATGAAAACCAGAAATGCGAAAACCCTAGTCACTAATGCACTATTCACTATTAATATTATTATTATTTTTTCTCGTTCACTAAATTATATTTTATTTCTTTATTTATTTTTTCACAATTTTTTTCGTCTTTTTTTCTCTTGCACACTTAATTCTTCAATCGGGAATCTGTTGCAAACTGTTAAATATTATATATATTATTTTAATTTACACAATATCTATTTCTGTAAATATTACATTATTTATATTATTATATACACTAGGCACAAAAATTAAAGGATATGAAAAAAAAATCCGAAATTTTTCGCTGATTTTCAAAAGGCTGTCACGGTGTGAAAAATGGTCGTGGAGCAGAAACAAAAAAAAGCAAATTGAAGCTTCAAGTCTCTAGTTTTGAGATTCTAATGCCAAATATTTTATCGTTGATCATTTTAGAGTAATCATAAAAAAAACCAGCGAAAAAAATGTTTCTGAACTTTTAATGAGTATGAGTGGTGTGCGGCCGTGTTGATACTACGAGATGTTGAGGAATCGGCTTCGTTTCGGCCCGTGAGATTTCCAAGGTCGTGGTGGAAAGAAAGAAGGAGTTTTTTTCACTCGTTTACGTTTCGATCCTTGGTTCGGATCCTCTTCAGAAACTTTATTTGTTCTACAAATTTCGCGATACAAATTATATTAATAGAAATTACAGATTTTTTTTATAAAATAATAATTGTATTTATTGTTATAAATAAGTTTTAGATGTGTTTTAATGATTTGTGTAAATTTTGTGTTAGTTTTTTCTCATAATTTTTCTAATCATGTTGATATTGTGTGAGTGATTATTTATAACAAGTTATTGTAAGAGAGATAAGAATTATTTTAGATAACGAACCTGAATATTGTCAATATTTCTAGTTTTCTTTTAGTTTGTGCTTGGAGGATGGTTGATGTTGACAGTATGTTTGATGATGAAATACTGTCTCGTGAGGTTGATTCGGAGGGTTGATTTCGAACCGTTTTTTATATTTCAATTAATAGGTATAATCGTTTTTTGGTGATTGTATTATCTGTGAAAAATTGGTATGGTAAAAGAAACTTTATTTTGATCTATTGTCTTGATTAATGAGATGTTGTGTGAAAGTGGTAATTACCTATTGAAATAAACTAAATATATCCTCACAAGCACAAAGAAGAAAACTAGAAAAAATTTTCTCTGCTCTACATGTCGAGTAGTGACGTCCAAGAGAGTTCGAGAAAGACTAAGTGGCAAATGTATTGTTTCTGGAGAGAGGGAGAATGATCCTTTGTCAGTGCTGTGTCAAGAGTTTGGGGGTGCCCGTGTCATGTTAAGAGGTTAAAATGTTATGTCAAGAGTTTTTAAATTTAGTCACGAGTTTTAAGATTGACGTGTGTAGTTATGGTGATAAAATATTGTTATGATTATAGTATTGAATTGTATATTGAGCTAAGATTTTTTATGTCAGTTCTAAAATTGATGGCATTGGGATGCGCTTTGATTTGTATCATTTCTAGGATCAATCTTTTTTTGAGCCATTTTTCATTGTTTAAAATTTTAACATCGTCAAATTTGAAATCGTGTTTTTGTTCTATTGCGTGCTGTGCTAGAGCTGTGTGTATTGTGTTGGTATGTTTTAGGCTATTTTTGTGTTCATTGATTCTGTTTTTAAGGTATCGTTTTGTTTGGCCTATGTATGTGGAGTTACAATCATTACAATCAATTTTGTGTAGGTACTATGTTAGATTTTTTGCTGTTGTCAATCTTGTCTTTGGTGGAGCCTGTGATCGATAAGATATTGTGTTTGTTGTTTGTGACTAATGTTATATTATATTGTTTAAAAAGACGAATTAGTTGGTGATGGATATTTTTTGTGTATGGCAGATTTATTAGTCTAGAGGAGTTAATGTTTTTATTTTTGTTATTTTGATTGTTGATTGTAGCAAGTCTTTGTTTTATTGTTTTTTCTGTGAAAGAAATCGGATAGCAATTTTTTGTCATTGTGTTCTTAATAAGTTGAAGATTTTTATGGTGAAAGGACGGATGAGATAGTTTTATTGCTCTGTCAACTAACATGTAAATTATAGCTTTTTTTGGGAAAGTGGGTGGTGTGAGAAAAAGTTTATAAATCTGCCAGACCAAGTAGGTTTTCTGTACCAATTTGTGATGATAGAACTTTGATTGCGGATTACGAGTATATCAAGAAAAGGAATTTTATTATTTTCTTCTATTTTTGATGTAAATTGTAATTTTGAATTATATGAGTTAAAAATATTGATTGTGCATTCTATTTTGTCAGTTGGCAAAGCGATAATAATGTCGTCAACATATCGTTTGTATAGTGGCAGTGAGAATTTTAATTTTTCTAAGCAATTTTTTTCTAAATCAATCATAACGATGTTGGATAGTATCGGAGCAAGAGGTGAACCCATTGGTAATCCAGAAATTTGTTGATAAATTTTATTCTGCCAAGTAAAATAAGTTGAAAACATGATGTATTCTATGGCTTTTGTTATTTCGTTTAGTGGAAAAGTTTCGGAAAATAGATTTGATCTTTTTTGAAGGCTTTGAATAACTAGTTGTAATGGAATGTTGGTATAGAGAGATACGACATCAAAGGAGACAAGTTTGTAGTTGAGTGGGATTGATATGTTTGAGACTGATTGTTTTAAGTGAAAGCTGTCTTTGACGTGTGAGTTTGTTGTGTGTAATAGTTTAGATAGTTTTGATTGGATAAATTCTGCTAATTTTTGTGTTGGGCTATTGATTGATGATACTATTGGACGAAGTGGAAAGTTTTTTTTGTGAATTTTTGGAAGGCAATAGAGAAGAGCTAAGTTGCAATGTTCTGCTTTTAAGTATTTAAATTTTGTTTCATCGATGATTTTTCATCGATGAAACTCGATCTTTCCATGACTGAACTCGATGACTTTTCCATCTGGTGAGAATATTGTTTATGCCTTTTTGTAGGATATTGATAGGGTTCTTATTTATTAGTTTGTAAGTTGAGGAGTCTGTGAGTAAATTGTATGTTTTGGTAATGTAATCTGATTTGTTTAAAATGACTGTTGAATTTCCTTTATCTGCTCGTGTAATTAAAAGTTGTGGATTGTTTTTTAAAAAAGAAAAAGTGTGATTTATAATTTTAATGGTGTTGGAGAATGATGTTGGTATATTCAATTTGTCTATGATTTTAGTGAATTCTTTTCTGATTTCATTTTGTCTAGTTTTGTCGAGTAGAAATTCTAGTTTGGATTCAAGTTCAGAGATGGAGTTGTGGATATAGTTTTTTATATTTGAAGGTTTGAGATAAGGAAAACAAAATTTTTCACCAAGAGATAAGAATGTGGAAATGTGTGAAGGAATATCAGTATTGGAGAGATTTATGAGCCATTATTTCGTGTTGTTTTTTGTAATTGTTGAATTAATATTATTCAGAGGATCGGTAAAGGAATTATTATTTGCGTCATGTTGCGCGTTAGTGAAAATTGAGTTTGAGGAACTGTAGTTATGTGTTGGTTGATTATTGTTTTCATGAGTCTGGTAGTGTGTATTGTTTTGGTTGAGATATATTTGTGAGTCTATTGTTCTTAAAAATTCATCATGATTGAAAATGTGTTGATGTATATTCATGGTTGGTTGAAATCTAAGATTTTGGAGTTTTTTTTGTGTTTTTCATAAGTGAGTAATGATAATCTGTTTAATCTTATTTTTTCAAATGAGAAAATTGACTAGAAATATTGACAATATTCAGGTTCGTTATCTAACATAATTCTTATCTCTCTTACAATAACTTGTTATAAATAATCACTCACACAATATCAACACGATTAGAAAAATTATGAGAAAAAACTAACACAAAATTTACACAAATCATTAAAACACATCTAAAACTTATTTATAACAATAAATACAATTATTATTTTATAAAAAAAAAATCTGTAATTTCTATTAATATAATTTGTATCGCGAAATTTGTAGAACAAATAAAGTTTCTGAAGAGGATCCGAACCAAGGATCGAAACGTAAACGAGTGAAAAAACTCCTTCTTTCTTTCCACCACGACTTTGGAAATCTCACGGGCCGAATCGAAGCCGATTCCTCAACATCTCGTTTCTGAACTTTTGCTCATCTTTCGAAAGGTGCACGTGCGTCAATGAATTTTTTTTGGTAATTTCATAAAAAAAAAACCGCTTTTAGCTTGATTCTTTCCCTTTAATTTGAGCAGGCGGAGCGCTCTGTGCAATGATTTTTTGCCGAGTTATCGGTGTTCAAAGCAAAAAAGACACTTTGATCATCAATTACTCGGGAACTATCGGTCGCACAGAAAATAAAGAGAGGGTTCTGAAAACTTCAGAGTATTCTCTATAAGTTTCTTTTATTGCCTTTTCATGAGTTTTTTTCGATTCGAAAAATTTAGTTAAAAAAGGCAAAAACTGGCTTTTTAGGATTTTTCTATGTTCAAAGTCTCCAGCTCATCCGAAAGTTAGTTCAAAATCGATTGCAAAATTCGTACCGAACAGACAAACAAGCAACGAGACAAACAAGAAAGCGATTTGATAAAAACGCGGTAAAATGGGCAATCCCAAAAACATGTGCGGTTTGCCCATTTTGGCTTTAATTGAAAAATAATTCATAAGGCTTCATTTTCTATCATTTTTTTCTTATATCACACGCGAGCGTCGTGGATTGTAGCGTGAATTAATTAAATAGCCTTAAATAGCTAGTGCCATCCACTTGAGTCAAAATTTTGTTATAATTCAAACTAACATTTTTCTTTCGGAAACGAAAAAAAAAAATCAGCATCCGCTAATATATTTTAAAAATCAATTATCTACTTCACGATCCTGTTTTTTTTTCTCGGCAAAGCACTTAGAAAATTGGTAATAAAGTTTTAAGGTCTCCAGTCCCAAAAACCCAGTCTTTAGTTCATAATTCTCGCGAGCTTTTGTCGTAAAGCGTGTTCTAAGCCGAATTTTCAAAGCAAGCTCGCCATTCAACCCACGACCGCAGAAATACTTTTTCGCGGCTTTAAGGTGGCGATAATGGTCTCGAGCCACGTGCACAACGGTACTTTATTTCCGTGAAAAAAGAAAAACGTCCCGTCATTTTTCACCTCTTGCAAAATCAATCGAATTGTTTCGCTAGTACTCCTTTTTTTATCGCCACGGATCCGAAAGAAATCGTCATATTTTTCTCGGCGTTCGGTTTTATCCAGAGCTCGAGTATCCATGAATATATATTTTCTCTCTTTCGCGAGTGTTTTGCAGCCTCCGTACACATCTATATAAAAAAATTGTGAGAACGGTAGATATCAACTTTGTCGCGGAAATCCGTTCGGTAAATTTTTCCACGTTTATTTTTCATCCCCTCAACGGGCGTCGCGCGTTATACGACGAATTCGAGCGAGAAAAACGAATATATACGCTAGAGCTTGGAGCTTGAGATTTTTCTAACGCCACATTTTTGCTCCCGCTTATCCTGCCCTCCAGAAGGTATAGGGGAGACGAGACGAGAGCGGCGAAGACACCGGGGCAAGGGGGATGCGAATAAAGTCGCGAAGAGCTTTTGTGACTTTGCGATAGGAAATTTAGCCGCGAAGAAAAGAATAAAAAGTACGGACAGGGGCGAAGGAAAAGAAAAATAGGAAAAGCGCGGGCGAAGTCGACAATGGTAGTTGGATCTACCGTCTGTTTTATATTATTCTTTCTATCCTGTACGTATATACGTATGTGTTTTTTGTTGATAGAGCTCCTCATTTTCCGACTCTTATCGCAGGAAGTCTTGAAACTCAAGAGTCCAGTAAATTTATATTATTTACTCCCTTCACTCCAAATTGTTTTTTGTCATGCCAAATCGCCGGGCTCTCTCATAATGCACTTTTCCTATCAACAATGTTCTCACAGTAACATAATATGAAGGAAAACAAGTTTGTATGGGTTTGTATAAATCGGATCGGTTGACTGACGTAATTGCGAAAAGAAAAATGCATTGTCACTAATATTTTCGTTCGAATTAAACGCATATTCTCCAGGCGCTTTCCAGCAATTTCCAGCGTAAAACGGGGCTATTTTGACATTCAGGGTAACTTTGACATTTTTTGGGGCTACTTTGACGGAGCCCCAAAATGTGTTTTAAATGTGTGCGCAATGAGCTCGCTTGACCTTCTGTGGCGGGCGGCGGGTGCGGGGAATAAGCTTGAACAACAATCTGTTGTTCAAGTTTATTATAATGTTGCTGAAGTTGATTGTAATGTTGCTCAAGTGTATTTTGATCTCAATGACAATTATAAGACTCATTAGGGGACTATACCAGTGTGACACGTTAAAAAAATCGATTTTTTTTGCCTTTTTCGACAGTTTATACTTTATACTTTACGTTTATACTTAGCAGTTTTTATGGTAAATATCATTTCATCTTGAAAAAATCGATAGTTAAATCTTTAAACGCGTTTTTGATTTTTGATCGAACTTTCAGTTTGGCGAAACGAGATTTTTCGAATTTGCCGACATTGTTACTCAAATAGCAATTATCTGATTGACTTGAAATTTGAACTGAGTACACTTGAATACATTTGCTCTACAATGGCGTAGGATATTTTTGATTGGATGAAAATTGACAATTTGGCATTGAAAAAAACGACCATGTTATGGGCAAGAAAACAGACTTTTTTCATAACTACGCCATTTTTCTTAGACTTTGATATTTTTCGAAAATCCTACGTCATTGTACAGGAAATACCTTCCAGTTTAACGACATTTTTTTCGTTTTTCGGTTTTCAGCTACTCAATCGGCCGGAATCATATCAGCAGTGGAGGAACTTTTTTTTTGGCGCCTCCGAATGCAGCGTATAAGTCGCTTGGATCTCAATATTTTTCTATGAAAAAATTATGTAATATAGGTCAAATATAGCCAAATATATTCTTAATTTTCCGAAACATTTAATTGTGTATTTTTCTTCCAAAAAATTCCCGAAAATCATCCAAATTTTCAGCGTTCACACTGGTATAGCCCCTTAAGTGCCTATAATAGCACCCCAGATACTTGATATTTTTATGTCAAATGCTTCTTTGAGAGAGAGCACCACTGTAACTGCCCATTTTCGACCGTTTTCATTAGATTTTTTTAAAAGAAAGGCATAAAATACGTGGCCAATAGAGCTTTTAGGCTTTATAAGGTAGATATAGAAGTATGTAAAAAAAAAATTATTTGTCAAATGTATACAAAATGGCGGCGCCCGAGTCACTATAGCACTGCTGTTTTTCAGCCAACCCTCTCCGCGGCACGCAGTGGAACTTCGTAAATTTAGTCCCGGAACTGTGAGTGAAATATTTTCGTTAATTATATTATTTTTAGCAGTCAAGTACGGTGGGTATTAAAAAATAATTAAAAGAAAAATAGAGACGAGTTTGAAAAAAATGTTCGTTTTTTCGACCATAATTTTCATCTAAAAAGTGATATATATTTTACTATTTTCGATTAATCGAAAAAAGAGCTCGTACTTTACTGTTAAAGCAGTCTAAGATGGTACAGTTAAAATTTCATGTCGATTGGATGAAAATTGTTCGAGTTCTGCTCCCTTAATGACGATGACAATTTGGTTATAAAAAATCGTTGTTTTTCATTTAATTCCACGTATAATGCATAAAATATTACATTTTTTATCAAAATAATTACAAAGTAACCTTTAATTTTTGACATAAGTTGCATTTCAATTCCCTGTCAAAGAAGCTCCACACTCGGGCGTACTTTGACACTTTAAAAATGTATATATCAAATCGTGAGGGGGTGGTGGAGCTTGACTTTCTGATACATTTGAACGCCAAAGGACACACTGTTCTATTGAAGCAAGAAAAGTTGGTATCTAGGATGTTAAAAAAAGTTACCTACAAAAAACTTCCAAAACCTGTTCAAAGTAGCCCCGTTTCACGGTAACGACCCGATTTTTATGAGAACGCTGACAGTCCATAAAGTCGAAGAAATAGTACATCTTATAGTGCAATAATAATAATTATTATTATTAAGATATTAATAATAAAAGTAATTCAATAATGATATAAAAATATAATTTTAATAATACCAATAATATTCCAATTTCCGCAATTTCCCAGTGCGAATTGCGGAAGTGCGTTGCCCGGCGAAATAAAATATCATAATAATAATCATCATAAGAAAAAAATTACAATACAATTATTATTATTATTATTATTATTGATAAGAGTAAATAAATAATTAATAATAAGATAATTGATGAAGATCGAGCCTAAACCACCGGGGTAGATGAATTTTTTCCAGTCCAAACTGAAAAAGTGCAGTGCCCCGCGTAGAAATTTTGATAGGATCGGATTCAGGGCGCGTTGAGTTTACCTGACTGCCCTAGTAGGGCACTTATAAGGCAGCCTGATAGCGCCCTGTTAGAAAATGTAACGTTGTGTCACATATGGGCTTTACCAGGTTGCCAGAAGTGGCTCTTATCAGGTTGCCTGATCAAACCCTTATCGGGTTTTTTAATCAGGCCGCTGTCGGGTTTCCTGCACTGTCAAAAAACCAATTTCATTTAAGTGGGATCTTTTGAAATCAAATAGTCTTTTTCCTTGTCACACGGCCTACTACGATCTCAATTGTTTCAGTTACCCTTGTTTAATATTATATATATTCAAATCAAATAAATAATAATTCGATTCGAATAAATCTTTATTTGCTTACAATAAACACTGTAAGTCCAAGTGTACTATATACATAAAATATTTCAAAAATCAAAAATGTAATGAAGCACGTAATTTAGAGTTTTGTATGAATATTTGTTGCAATAAATTTTCTGCACAAAAAATTCAATTTCGTTATTCGGATATTCTTATTGTCAATACCATCACGATTTCTCGTTTTAACACGTTTAATTTGGTTAAAAATCATTTCAAGGTCATGATATCATAGGTCGTTAGATTCGTCTGAATATCAGCTGCGACGTCTTAATAAAAAAAACATGTTCCAGTTTGAAAAACCATTGATGACCTTGAGAACGAAAAAACTATAACCTTGACAAAAATGAATTTTTCACCCTGTATATATACAGGGCGTCCCTCTTATCTCTGCCACCCGAAATAACTCGGTAATTCTCGACGTCACAAAAAAATGTTCCACACAAAAGTTGTACGGTGTGAAGGGGCCATCAAATGCGACCGACATTTTTCATTTCGGTGGAGGCGCTGACGCACAGTGAAGGTCACCTCCACTTTTTAAAATGGAATGGTACAGTTTTTTTTCAACCAGCTTGCCGCATTAAAAACCTCAAGCCGCATGAAAAAACACTGGAGCGTCAAAGTCGTTCAAGGTCATTGAAGGTCAGTATCGATGATACAAATCTAAATATCTCGGATCACTACCAAATATTCGGTAGTGATCAGAGATATTCAGATTTGTATTTCATTTTAATAGGTGTTCAAAATGACCTTGAACGACTTTGGCCCCCGAACTTTGACATCCTGTGTATATATATATATACAGGGTGTCCCAGAACTCAACGTCAAGCCGAAACGGGGTGACAGGATTGATTGTAACCATCATGAGAAAAATCAGAAAAAAATCTATTTTGAAAATTTTAAATTCATAGTTTAACAAAAAACAGTCTTAATTCTAGGAAACTTGGGGCAATTGTGTCATTATTTTTGACTGTGATTCTAGAAATGTTATTTAGGGTTACGGTTCCAAAGTTTAAATGAACAAAAATAATAAAAATTAACCACAATAACCAAAAAATGGTTACAGTTTGACCAAATTTCTAGGTTTTTCTTAAATGCCCAGATTTTTTTTCTGATTTTTCTCCTGATGGTTACAATCAATCCTGTCACCCCGTTTCGGCTTGACGTTGAGTTCTGGGACACCCTGTATATATATATATATTTCTATATATTTCTATATATATATATATATATTTCTCTCTCCGCCTTACAAAGCTGCCGAAATCTTCTAATACGCATCCGAGCTGCATAACGTTTTTTTCGTGACAGTCAATTACACCTTTTTTATGGAATTCAAGAATATTTACAAACTCCGAAGTTACGATGCTGTCGAATCAAAGTTTCCATGTGGAAAATAAGAAGTTATGTGCATCTATCGACTGCTGAGGCAGTTATAGGGCAAGCCTATTTATGGCCTTATCAGGGAAAGCCTTAGTGGGGCCTCACCTGGAAAAGCCTGCACAGGGCCTTATCAGGGGAAGCCTTAGTAGGGCCTTATCAGGGGAAGCCTTAGTAGGGCCTTATCAGGGGAAGCCTTAGTAGGGCCTAATCAGGAAACGCCTTAGTAAGGCCCTGTCATGGAAAGCCTTAGTAGGGCCTAATCAGGGAAAGCCTTGGTAGGGACTTATCGGAGAAAGCCTTAGTAGGATTTAATTAGGGACGGCCTTAGTAGGGCCATTTGAGTATTGCCTGATTTCGGGCTTCAATACGTCCGGCCCGATCGGGGCAGAATCAGGCTGTCCGTAATAGGTGTTATCCGTATCACACCCGAATCACAGCCTGATCCCGATCAGGTTAACCCTAAGAAATTTCTACGCAGGATGACCGAAGCAATGATATCCTAGCAAAAAAATAATGAAGACAGGAAAATAATGATAACGAAGACAGGAAAAGAAAATGTAATCGTTGGCCCGAAACGATTTTCCGCTTCTCGAGGAAATTTTCTTTTTTTTTCATCTTTGCTTCCTTGATTCCCCGAACCACCGCGTCACTAATTGAAACGGACCGACACTTCCGGGTGGAAATTCCCGTCGAGCTTCAATCGACGACATCTTTATAGGAATCCACCTGCTTTTTTTCCGCCGGTGCTCTCGTCGCAACGACTCCGGTTTGTCGGGAGACCAAAGGCCACGACCGTCTGATGTTTTTTTCTCCCTTATATCCAAATTATGGGGACACGGTTTGGACCTGTGTGACTTGAGTCTCGAGCTCGCGTCGTGCACAATTTCTTTCAAATGACTTCGGTAAACGGGCCCTATATTACACGACATATACAGGGTGTCCCTCTTATCTCTGCCACCCGAAATAACTCGGTTATTATCGACGTCGCAAAAAAATGTTTCACACAAAAGTTGTAGGGTGCGAAGAGGGGCATCAAATGCGACCAATTTTTTTTTCATTTCGGTGGCGGCGCTGACGCACAGTGAAGGTCACCTCCACTTTTTTAAATGGAATGGCACATTTTTTTTCAACCATCTTGTGGAGCACCTCAAGCCGTATAAAAATATTGGGAGGTCAAAGTCGTTCAAGGTCATTTCGAAGACCTATTAAAATGAAATAGAAATCTAAATATCTAGAGATATTCAATCTAGAGATATTTAGATTTGTACCATCGATACTGACCTGGAAAGACCTTGAACGACTTTGGCCCTCTAATGTTTTCTATGAGGCTTGAGGGAGACTTTGTCCTTGAAATTTTCAAAAAATCTATTTGAGCTCAACATGAGCAGCTGGAAGAAGAGGAGGGATGCCTTTAAGGACCAGGCATTGCCGATTAGCGGTAATTATAAACACATTTGTGTAAACACATTACAAAACTTTAAACGCGTTTTTCTCGAAAACACGTTTTCAAAAATGGCTGACATTGTCCTGACCGCTGTAATTAACATATCGACCTGAAATTTGGAGAGCATACTCAGAAAATATGTCTTCACGGAATGACGGATCGTTTTTTCGATAGATACATTTTTGCATTTATTATTTATCTTTTTATGCGAAAAAAACGAGAAAGTTCGATTTTTTTTAATTGCCGCCATTTTCCGAAATTTGTACTAAACGAAAAACCCATCCGTCATTCCATGACCAAAGTGTCACAGATTGATAATATGCTTTGAATTTGTGTTTCAGATCAACAAAGAGGGGGCAGTGATGTCAGCCGTTTACCTCCCGCGATTTGAGGACCTGTTTTCGCGGAGCTGCAACGGCCGCCATTTTGGTTTTTTTTCGAAAAAAAAATTTTTTAACGTTCTGTATATCATGAATAAAAGCAAGAAAAAAACCGCACTCAAAAAGCTTTACTCGTTTCCTTAAAAAAAAATAAAATGTAAACACCTGAAATATGGCACTCCAAGGACAAAGTCTCCGTTGAGTTGCTCCACAAGCTGGTTGAAAAAAAGTACCATTCCATTTAAAAAGGTGGAGGTGACCTTCACTGTGCGTCAGCGCCTCCACCGAAATAAAAAAAAAAGTCACATTTGATGGCCCCCTTCACACCGTACAACTTTTGTCTGGAACATTTTTTTGTGACGTCGACAATTACCGAGTTATTTCGGGTGGCAGAGATAAGAGGGACACTCTGTATATGTGTGCACGGAAGATAATTTTGAAGATATTCAACATCAATCAATCTCAGAACAGCCATGAGCTGATCGCGAATCTACGTAGACAAAACGGGTTCCAAAATACCTTTTCCTATATATGTGTGTATGTATAGAGGGTGTTCTGTTATGAATAGATAATCCTGCAACTGTCGATAGGTCGGATCATGTCCTACTATATTCTGGAATTTCAGTTTAGTAAACGTCCCACGATTTACGAGATAAAAATCATCTGCTTTTGGTTTTTCGCACACCATTTCTACAGATGATAATTTTTTTTTACCCGGTTAAAAAAAAAATACTCTTGGTTATTTGTTTTATCTAGAAAAGTCTTCATTTTAACCCTAAATGTTAAGGAAACTTTATGAAAAAAGATCTTATGCAGATTTTTCATACAAACTAATTCGAACAACTGACTTCGATAGCCTGCAGTGTAAAAAAATGTACTACGCACATCGTGCCAATTACTTTAAAAAATTGCTTAGTTATTGTCGATTTATATCATTTGTAGAAATGGCATGCGAAAAGCCAAAAGCAGATGATTAAAGAAAATAACTTCAATCCCGAAATCTCGAAAACCGTGGAATTTTTATTAAACTGAAATTTCAGTGTACGAGGGGGGACCCATAAGTTCCGGGAATTACGCTGTGGTGGGGAGGGAGAGTGGGGGAACCTATTCTTTGACCACATGTCCGTTAGTGTCACGCCACCTGCGTCAGTGTGCAAAGTTGTGTCGCTGTGAGTGCATCGGTTCGGCTGTAAGATTTTTTTTAGTAAAACAACTGTTTACATTTCGGCGAACACGTAATGGCAGATTGTCGAGAACAACGCGCGGCTGTGAAATTTTGTTTCCTGTCGGGGAAATCGGCCGCGGAAACTATTGTAATGCTTAAGACTGCTTATGGGGATGCAGCCTTAAGTAAAACCAGAGTTTACGATTGGTTTTCACGTTTTAAAAATGGAGAAATGTCTATTGAAGACCAAGCTCATTCAGGACGCCCCTCAACGTCAAGAACTGATGAAAACGTCGACAAAATCAATGCCCTCGTTCGTGAAGACCGTCGCCGAACCATTGATCAACTCTGTGAGATGTCGGGAATGTCATGGAGTTCAATTCAGAGAATTTTATCCGAAGATTTGCACATGAGAAGGGTTGCAGCCAAATTGGTTCTTCCATCATGACAACGCGCCGGCCCACACCGCCCTTTCCGTGAAGCAATTTTTGACCAAAAACGCCATGACACCGATTGTCCACCCCCCATACTCACCGGATCTAGCCCCCTGTGACTTCTTTTTGTTCCCCAGACTCAAAAGGAATATGAAAGGAAAGCGTTTTGCCACTGTGGAGGAGGTGAAACAAAAATCGCTGGAAGGCTTAAAGGACATCCCGATGAGTGAATTTAAAAACTGTTTTGAACAATGGAAGAATCGTTTGGAGAAGTGCGTTGTGGTCAATGGCGAATACTTTGAAGGTGATCAAAATTTGGTGTAAAAATATTGAGAAATAAAGAATTTATGACGAAAATCCCGTTTTTTTGGGTCCCCCCTCGTACAGTAAGACATAACCTATCGACAGTGGCAGGATTATCCATACACATCAGGGCAACCTGAATATAGATACATACTATATAAAAAGGTAATAATATTATATACATAATTAGTATATTCTATTGTAGTATTTTATTCATTTTGATTTAATATTATTTAACGAAAATAGCCAAAAATAGCATGTGCATAGCTATACATACTCGCACTCCACAATCACATATACATGTATGAAAATCTGAACCCAAGATGATATTGTGAATGGAAAAAATGTATAGCCTCGCGTTTTTTTGCATTGCTGGTTAAGTTGGGCCAAAGCTCATTCCGAAATTGTATAATATTTTACATATCGTAGCACATACTTATACAATATGTATGTATATTGTAAAGCACGAGAGAATTTCCCATCCAGGTGGTTCCTTATATCGTAGACAAACTGAGTATCGAGCTCGACCTTTATTATATGCAAAGGAAGTGCTCTGCGCTCCTTCACAGGCTAGCAGTGTTGCTCTCCGCCCGAGTGATGTGGACGCATCAAATTTTGGCAGAAATATCGAGTTTCATGAATACGTTATATATATATATATATATACATACACACAAGCATACATGTATATGCATGCCATTAAATGCCAAAATAGCTGTACCGCCATACTTGTGGGGAAAATTATGCGGAAAATTTGTCAGTTCCTATATAATCACTATATGGTACTAATTTTGTATTAAAATTCTGTGCATCGAGCGAATATCGGCGTTACCGTACTACGTGCTCACCTAAGCGGAGTTTCGTCCTTATCACGAATGAATAATTCTCGTAATCGATATAACATTAGAAATTCGATCGGCTTCAGACACTGGTGACGACGAAAAAAAAATGAAATATGTCCACAATTTTTAGGAAGATTCTGCATCGATGAATCATGCTTTCATATATACAAGGAATTTTATCGTTCTTCGCGGAATTCTTTTATCGTTTTGATTTTTGGGCGATCTGAGCATATTTTTTGACATAAAAAAAATTCATCGTTTTTTTGGGAATTTAGAATTTTTTGGGGTAGTTTCGAAATGGACATACTCCCGATTAATTCGGAATTTCGTGTACCCATGTTTTTTGACTCACTGATTACAAATGATAGTGAAAATACCCGCAAAATTGATTTTCAAGGTCAAAACACTCAAAAACAGATTTTTAAAACGTTTTAATAATTTATTTTAGTAAATGTTGATCTTAGAGACAAATGTTTCCCACAAAAGTTGTAGCCTACAAAGAGATTGATCTTTTAGGTTCTATAGAGTTTTTGTCCAAAACCATTCTGTTTCGAGAAAAATGGAATAATGCTCTAATAAGTACATTTTGCTAAACTCGATTAGTTTAAATATTATCCACTTACGCACTTTACCACGGGAATGTTCGAGTTGGTTGGGTTTATTTGTTGTGATGTGTGCTGTTGTTTGGGGTTATTTGAGTTCGTTTGGGTGTGTTTGTTGTGTTCTGTGTTGTTTGTTGTTTAGGTATGCGTATAGTGTTAAACATCAAAATGTTACCTTCCGGTGGTAAAGTGCGTAAGTAGATAATATCGAAACTAATGGAGTTAGGAAAATGTACCTTTTTCAGCATAATCCCATTTTTCTCGAAACAGATTGGTTTTAGACAAAACTTGTATGGAACATAAAAGATCAATCTTTTTATAGCCTACAACTTTTGTAGAAAACATTATTCTCTAAGATCAACATTTATTGCAATAAAATAGAAAAACTAAAAAAAAATCATTTTTTTGTGAATTTCGACCTTGAACATCAAATTTGCGGATATTTTCACTACCATATTCGTGATCAGGAAGTAAAAATACGTAGGTACACAAATTTCCAAATTAATCGGAGGTATGTCCTTTGCGAAACTTCATCCGAATTTTTCGAACATTCGTTCAGAATTTTTTGTTAGAAATTAAGGATTTTTGGAGTATTTTTTAATTGTTTTTTTTTAGTTTAGGCTAGGAGGAGTCACGACGGTGGTTCGGTTGGTCGAGGACAAAATAAACGTGTCAATCGGGGAGGTAGTTTCGATTGAGTAAAAAGGCTGGCGAACAGGGACGAAATTGGGAAATTTTAAGCTTACCGTTGAGCACGTGAACGGCTATGGTCGTTTTGGCTTTGTCGGGCACGACGCAGCTGTAATTTCCTGCGTGTGAGGGAGCAGCTCGTTCAACGAGGAGAGTGCTGATTACGATAGTGATCTCCCTCTCGTCCACGATTTCCGTTGTGCGGTTTTCACTGGAAACAATCAAAGGAGCGCCAATGTGAAGCACCGATGAAGCATCGAGAGACATTGTTTGTTCGAATGAAATTAAAAGTTCGTTCGACGTTTGACCTACTAGACGCTTGCTTGATATTCATATCGTATATTTACTTGGAATAAATCATTTCGTTGATTACGACTGGATATGAGAAAAACCAATTTTTTGACGCTGATAATTATTCAAATGAAATAGGTTCTGTCACGGTCACGAATTTCTTTTTTCGAAACTATCAATTCTAAGGGGCCATGTGTACCCAGAGGCTCGAAAAAAATGGCCAGATTCCGAATTTTCTTCTGGAGGCCGGATGGTGAAAAAGCATTTTTTCTAAATACAAAGGTACATACTGAGGGCCTTAAAAAATCACCAAAAAATATAGAAAAACAACAAAAACATTGACGCCGGCAGATGATACTTTTTTCGAAGTCGGTGGACATGATATCTCGAGAACCACTTGATGGATTGTTTCAAAATTTATAGGAGATACGTTGAGAAATATTTAAAGGTCGTTGACGATCTCACTTTTAAAAAATCGATCTTCATTTTTTGATAGGTGCGTTAAAATGACGACTTTTTTCATAGATTTTGTATGCTCGAGTTTCGATTCGTCGCCACAGTGGTAAAAAAAATATTTAAAAAATCGACGATCGTCAACGACACTTACATATCATTAACTCGAATAACCCGTTTTGTTTTTAGATTTCAGATAGACCGTTTAAGCTGGAGAGTGTCCACCGCCAAACGTCGCGAAAAAATTCATCTTCTGCCGTCGGTAATGTTTTTGTTGTTTTTCTGTATTCTTTTAAAGGCTCTCAATATACGTACCTTTGGGTAAAAAAATGTGTTTCCTTTTCACCAACTATCCCATTAAAAATTCGGAATTTGGCCATTTCTTCCAGACCTCTAGGTAGACGTAGCCTCTTAAAGAAATATTTCATTTCAGGGTATAAGCATGCTGCTTGTAATAGAAAAATGTATGTACGAAAAGATCCGCACTCACACAGGCATTCTTACTAAATGTCCTTTTCGACGTTTCGGAAAGTCTCGAACGCTTTTTCATTTAAAAAGCCCCTATGAGAGAGAATCGGAAAGGGTAAAACGCTCTCCGCAGATTTCCGAGTAGAGCTTGAGGAAGACCAACCATTTCCACGTCAGCGGCGTAGCGCAGTGGTCAAGCGCATTGCCTGTCACCCCGATGAGTTGGGTCCGATTCTCGCTGTTACCGTTTTTTTTTAAATTTTTCTTTTATTTCTCGCAATCTTCAACTATTTATTGTAGAATTTAATTATATTCAAGCAGTTAATTCATATAACTAGATGAAGTTTTTAATGAAATTAAAAATTCCGAAAATTCTTGCAATTAATTATGTACACTGACTTGAAAATGGTTGAAAAAAATATAAGAAAATCGATTTTTTGACGCTGATAATTATCCAAATTAAATAGACTCTTTGACTGCAATGAAATTCTTTTTTTTTTAATGTTACTTAAACCAATCTTTCATTTCGCCATAAAATTATATTGCTCGTAATAGAAAAATGTATGCACGAAAAAATCCGCACTCCCACAGGCATCCTTGCCAAATGTTATTTTTCGACGATTCCGAAAAGCCTGAACGCTTTTTAATTGAAAAAGCTTCGCCTGTGAGGGAAAAAAAACTTTGAATTCACCGAGATATCAGTTGATTCATAAAAATCATTTTTCATCATCAGAAGCCTGAATAAAAATGACCTGTGGTACACCTGCACATATACGTTGAGTGAATGTTTCCATTGATTGCGACTGAATATAAGAAAAGCCAATTTTTGGATGCTGATCATTATCGAAATTAAATAGACCATTTTGCGGCTACGGAATAATTTTTTCCTAAACTTCCGAATTTAAGCAAATATTTAATCTATTTGTAAAGCGATATTGCTTGCAATAGACAAATCTATGTACGAGTAAATCCACACTCCTACAGACATTTTTCCAAAATGTGATTTTTTGACGTTTCAGAAAGTCCTGAACGCTTTTTCATTTAAAAAGCTCCCTCTACGTAAAAAAAATAAACAAATAAAAATGAATGAAAACGTCAAATTTACCGTGATATCAGTCGATTAATAAAAGTCATTTTTCTCACTGCGAGTCATGTCAGTAGCCTTCTCGTCAATCGTGGTTCCAAAGAGGAAAACAAATGAAATAATTCCCCCCTCGTAACAAACCCGAAGCCTTAATGAAAACAACTTCCGGTATGCGAGCACGCGCATTCGTTAAATGCTACGTAATCGTTTGAGGTCCGTTATTAATATCCCCAATCATCGAGAAGCAAAAATCTCTGGAGAAATGATTGCTGGCTGTGCGTAACGATTCCGGCCCCGACAATTGGAGCGATATAAGGTTCCTCGCGCACACGGGATTCTCTCGTCGAGAGTTATATCGCACATCCGTTTATCCTCAGGACGAGCACGGAACAGAACTCTCGTCCTTAATCCCCCGTGGACCAAACGGGCCTCGGTGAAGAGGTGGCAGTGCCCGGCGAGAAACGTTACGTGAGTGTGTCTCTGTGTGTCTTTGTCACTCGGACCATCGAGGGTCCTGGCGATAGTCACGCTTCTGTTCCCCGGAATAATACACCCAACTATAAATCTCACTCGCGCGCACGCGATATAATGATACATTGGCCGGATGTTGTGATTTTGCCAAGTTTATTCGACACGGGAACCGGGCTCCCAGTATCGAAAAGGTATGGCTCAGAATTTGAAAATTTGCACGTGTTTTGAGTCCTCGTAGAGGAAACTTTCGCGAATTTTTTTCTCGAGTGAAATAGAAATGGCCCGGGACGCTTGAAAACGTCAAAAAAGATATTAAAAAATGTAATATGTGGGTTTTTTAAACGCTAAAACTTCTAGAGTTTTCGCGATACCTGGCGACATTTTTTCACAGCCAACAACTTTTTTGGCACATTATTGGAATACAAATTTTGTAAAACTTTGTAATACTAAAATTTGTGAAATTGTATAATTTTGTAAAACTTAGATTTGTAAAATTGTAAAACTTAAGTTTGTAAAATTGTAATACTCAAATTTGTAAAATTGTACAACTAAAATTTTTCAAAATTGTAAAGTTTAAGTCTGTACAATAAAAAAAAACTCACATTTATAGAATTGTAGAACGTGACATTGTGAACTTGTAAAACGTACATTCGTAGAATTGTAAAATTCTGTAAAATTCTGTAAAACGTATATTTGTAAAATTGAAAAACTTTGTAAAATTGTAAAATTGTAAAATTATGTAAAACTTATATTTGTGAAATTGGAGAACTTTGTCAAATTGTAAAATTATGTAGAAGTTATATTTGTAAAATTGAAAAACTTTGTAAAATCGTAAAACGTTGTAAAACTTTGTAGAACTTAAATTTGTGAAATTGTAAAACCTTGTAAAACATACATTTGTAAAATTGTAAAATTTAAATCCGTACAATAAAAAAAACTCACATTTATAAAATTGTTAAACGTACATTTGTAAACTTGTAAAACGTACATTCGTAAAATTGTAAATTCTGTAAAACTTATATATGTAAAAGTTGAAAAATTTTGTAAAACTTTGTCGAACTGAATCTTGTTAAACTTTGTAGAACTCAAATTTCCAAAAATTTGTATAACTTTATAAAACTTTAAAAATTGTGGAAAAAAAATGTGTAAAGTATTTTCTAAATGAATTCAGACAATATTGATAAAACGCGTTCGATTTGAAGGGAGTGTTCATCTACAGAAAAAAGTCTTTTCACCCCGTAGCTTTGTTACATTTTTTGAGATATATGGTGGAAATTTCTACAAAAACGAAGTATACCCGTTATATTCAGATTCAATTTTTCAGCAATCGGCGAGAAGGTTTACATTTCAGGGGGTTTAAATTTCCAAAAAAAAAACCCTTCACCTCGTAAAATTCCCAAAATTTCAAGTACTCCGATAATTTTTTGTTCACGAATAGAGCAATATGGTATAAATGTCATAAATTCATTTTACGAAAATTGATTGAAGGATTTAGACTTTAAGGTTCGAATTTCTGATAAAACATTTTCACGCTATACCTTTCTCAAAACGTGAGATGCTTGAGTAAGTTAGTGCAAAATAATTTACGGTTGGTTTATCATTTCGGGACCTGAATTCTACTCGGTTTAGGAACGAATCGTTCGGAGTTGTCAGAACGGAATTATTTCCGCGCCTACGTACCTGACGTCGTCCGTGAGCGTTTCGTCGCCCCTCATCCAGAGAACGGACTCGTTCAGGCCTGGTATAACATCCCTTGCTTCGCATCGAAGCTTGAGTGCGCTGCCAGCTTTGAGGTGTCTTTCCCCCGAAACTGGCCGTCCCGAATCGTCGGTTATCGTCAGTGTGGGGGCTGCAACAATAAACATATACAAATTCATAGATCTAAGTTGTACATCAACATGATTCTGTGAGAAAAAAGGACATATCTGAGGCTGAAAGAGAGACGGAGAGAAATTTCATTCGAACTGATTTTAGCGGGGAAGTTCCTTGAGGCGAAGAAAAGTTTTGCTGATTTTCATGATTTTTTTTTATAGTGAGATTTCTTGACATTTTTTAAGGAGAGATATAAACCTAGATGGTCGAGGTTGAGGATTTAGAAGCTATGAACATTCCGTCGACCGTAGAAGACCTGCACTATGGGCCTGGTATCCATGATTCCATGTAAGTTGACAAATTTGATGATTTATTCATTCCCAAATTTTTAAACGCGTTTTTCTCAAAACCACGTTTTTCAAATCGGTACCCAAAATTTCTCGAAAACCAATGAACCGATTGCCTTGAGGTTTTTTTTGTGGTTATTCTATACACCATTATCTAGTACTTGTCATGGGATTTTATTTTTTCCGTTACTTAGTTTTTGTTTTATAGGCAAAATAATGACTAATTTTTGGCCCAAAAATCACTATTTATGTTCAAACGTCCGCCATTTTGTCATAAATCGATATTTTCAAAATCGGCTATGACAAGTACTAGATTATAGTATCTAATTTAATAATCTTTTTGGTTTTTTTTTTCAGATGATTTTTGAAGAAACGCCAGTGGGTACCGTATACGCAGATTTTTTAACGACGCTCCAAGGATCATACAATATCCTTGTATTTTTTTGATATTTTTAAATAAAGAAAATTAAACATATTTTTGAATGTATATACTTTTAGATAATTAAAACCCCAATCCGAAATTTCAAAAAGTTTTCCTTGAAACAATTCACAAAAATGATTTTTTTTCGGGCTCCTCGGTGTATATCTCCCCTTAAGACTTAAGATATGTTTTTTAAGTTTTTTTGGCCGCTACATGGTATTTTTTGGAAATGAATGTATAGTTAAAAAACTAATTGGTCGATTCTGATGAAATGTATGGTATACATCTTTCTAACCTTATTGTTTAAACGTTATCCTAAATATTTTTGAAAATTACATAAAAAGGCATTTTTGATTGCAAAATGTAGCCATTTTTTTCGGAGAATTCAATCTTATTGTTTTATAGCGTGCCATTTCATCAATGTTCAACATTTCTCACTTTTTCGTGGTTTATATTCTGCGGATGAGTGTTAATGAAAGAAAAGTGTTCGTTGGTTTTTATCGGAGTAATCCCGCCAACGCTACGTGTCATACCGTCTGGTATCATCCGCCGCAGCCCGTTTAGAAGACCACACCTGCGCCATTTTGAAAGATTAATTTAAAAATACCATGTACGAGCCGAAGTAGTAATAAACATACCCTAAGTCTCAAAAGTGGTAAAGGAATCTTGCGTTAAAAAAAAATGAAAAACAGCAATTTTCTTTCACTTCAAGGTAATATTCCCCCTTAATATTCCCTGAAATTATAAAAAAATATTTCAGCCGAATGAAGTTCAATAAAAAAAATCGTACATAAAATACAAAATCATGTGAGCAAATAAACTTCAGGGGGAAAAACAGCTTCCTATCCGGCAAGTCGAATATGTATGGGAACGAGTTTTTTGCGTTTAGTCGACGTAATTTTGTGGTTTCGAAAAAAACTCCACGATATTTGAATAATTTCCCATCGCATAAATCATTGAAATTACGTAAAAGTCGAACAAAAAAGGGTTCGACCCTTTTGGTTACTTTTAAAACATCAACGCCAAAGTTCTGAAATTTCAAACGGCTGTGGCGGCGGCCCTTTCTGAGTCACGGAGACTTATTGGGGGGTTTCCGAAAAGGATTTTGATAGACTTAGAGAATGCCGCTTGGTTCATTTCGATATCGCGATTCGTTTCCCCGAAAAGTGCACTTGAAAAATGGCCGAAAAAGAGGCAGAGGGTAAAGAAAAATTCGCGAAAATCGATGGTCCGACTTTGAAATACTGCAAAGAATCGAAAAATAATCGTAGATCGATGAATCAAGCAGCACTTTTTAGAGCAAACGATTGCGAAGAGAATGCGCGCACATCGGGGTTTCAAATCGAAACAGAATTAAAATGCGCGATGATTTGAGTGAAGAAAATTTTTTTGGCCGAGGTGCGAAAATATACAGATTTTTAATATTTTTTCTACAAGTCCATATCGCTGTAATTTTGCCTCCTGAATACGAACTCACCATTAGTGACCAAAACTCTCAAATTTCATTTAAAATAGTAGAAAATATATGCAATGTGGTTTTCCCCCTTAATCACGCTGTCCGGCAAAAATGCAAAAATACGTGAACTTTAATTTTATCCCCTCGTCAACGTATCACCGGTTACACTCAATTTAACACACCTCTTTAAAATGTGGGGTTTGAGAAAGAAAAATAAAGGGTTGGAACATCCCTTATTTTTTTTTTCAATGCACCCCTAGTGGATTTCTCATTCTTTGGCATTAGGAAAATGTTTGTTTTTGTTCCACTGGAAGCAGTGGATTGCTTGCAGGTGAAAACAAATCCTTGACTTCTTGACCAATGCTTCACTCCAAGGGGTAGTTTCACCCAAACACCCTTTCTCCACCAATAAAAAAATGCGTTTCTTATAATTTTCAATGCTCTCCCATATACACACGTTTCAACCAAGTCGAAGGCGGACACCAAAGTGATGTTTCTCATTAAGGCAGTAGTCGGGTCCAGAAATTTGACAAAATCGATTTTTTTCTTCATTTTATTATTCCTTAGACCTTTCTTAATACGCTCGTGGAAACAGTTTATTGATATTTCAAAAATTAGCAGAGTAATAGAAATTATAAGCAAGCCGCGCGCAAACCTCATCTAACGGTATCAAAACTTTGAACGCGTTTATCTCAGAACTATGTTTTTCAAATCGGCGCCCACGATATCTCGATAACTAATTGACCGATCGAGCTCAAATTTTGCACATACCTTCGGTAGCCTCTTTCTGAGGACTGGTAGCAGAATTGAGTCGAGCAATAATTTTGCCCATATTTTATAACTCGTCGAATACCCGAAAATGTATGAAATATCGTTAATCAAAGTTTAACAGGCCGCCATTTTGCAACAAAATTTTTTACAGTACTAATTCTGCTACCAGTGTTCAGAATACTCATACAGATTGAGAATATATATATATTTTTTTCAGGTGCATACATGACCCAGAGTGGGCGCCGATTGAGGCGGTTTTCGGCGGACCATGTTGTAAAAAAAAAAAAAAACTACATGAAAATATTTAAAACAATTTTTTTTAATGTAGACACATTCTCAAAGGAACAATAAATACATATGTAAAATTTCATCAAGACAACTTTAACGGTTTAAAAGTTATTCCAACCCAAAAATGACGTAAAAAATCTCGCTCTAGAACAGACTACTGCCTTATCCCTTTGAAGCATACATTTTTCTTTACCTGCAATTGGCTTGACATTTTGTACTCGGGGGTTTACGAGGTCGCTGATGACGAATCTGCATTAAAAATTCGGGAATTCAAGATGGCGGACCATAAATACAAAACATTATTTGATGATAGCGAAAGTTGGTACTCGGGGGTTTTCGGGGTCGCTGATTACAAATCTGCCCTCAAAATTTGAGAATTCAAGATGGTGGATTCAATATGGCGGACCATAAATGCAAAACGTTGTTTGATCATAACGAAAGTTGGTACTCGGGGGTTTTCGGGATCGCTGTTCCAAGAAATAAGCTCCCCAAAAAAAGATCATCAATATGGAAAAAATCCTATCGTTTTTGCCATTTACAGCCGCCATATTGGATCCGCCATTTTCAATTTGACGGTTTAGATTTCGGGTTTGTGTTCAGTGGATCAAAAACCAAGTTTTCTCCTATTTTTTGGCTATGCTTTACCTGCTAGATTAGTCGTAATCAGATTTATGATGTAAAAAGTTCGTTTTTCTGCACATTCGTTATTGACGACACCCGCTGCGTGAAAAATAAAAATTTAATAGGTACGTTTTAGTAACAATTGAAGTCCTAGGAACCTTGAAACGCATTTACAACCGCCATATTTAATTAAAAAACACTTTTGACTCGTCGAAATCTGAATTGAATTAGTTGTAACACCAGTGTTACATTATGCCGCAAAGGGTTAAGAGGTTACCCCCACTTGCGATTTTGAAAAATCGATTTTTTTTTATTGCATTTTTTTGAAGTGCAATTTGAAGTGCAGTTTTTTTTTGATGCCCTTAATAGATGACTCTATGTAAGTTTACAAAAAAAAAATATTTTCTTCGTGTAAACTGAAATTGAAACTTTAAACGCCTTTTTCTCAAAATGGCATTTCTGAAGTCGGTGACCAAGATTACTCGAACACTAATGAACCGATCTTCTTGAAATTTTGCAGGCTTATTTAATCCATAAAAATGTAGTCTTTAATCGTTCGATTTTTTTCGTTAAAATCGAACCATTAACTTTGACTGTCCGCCATTTTGTGAAAAATGAATATTTTTTAAAATCCTTCGATTAAAGACTAGTTTATACTTATATTTGACTAAATCCATCCGCATTTTTTTTTTCAGATGATCCACTTCGCCGCAATGTTGGTCACCGCAAACCATGTATATAAAAACATTATTTCATTGACGGCCATTTGCCACTAAACAATGTAATATTTTTCAATAAAAAAAATTACTGAAAGTTCTTCAAGATGTGTTCTTTAAGATGGTATATTGATCGATTAAAAAAGTTTTGTAGTTTTCTTTAAAAAAATTCATGAAAAAGGCCTTTTTTTGCGCTACAGGTGGGGGTAATGGCTTAAGACAAACAAAATAAAAGTATTACAAATAGAGATTTAAAAAAAATTCGGCCAGATCATGCATTCGACTGACATCTCCCGCCGAGTCCATGCCTCTGCACAGAAAAAGCGAGAGAATCTAAAAAAACGTATTTTGCCGATAAAAAAACATCAACACTGCACAGTGCCAAGATATCCGGCCATCCGTTTGTCTCAAATCGATTGTCCCCGTTATTCGGCTTGCATACCACAAAATACCGTATACCGTGTCGCAATCACCCCTTTTGTCGTTTAACGTGTATACCGGGGTCGTAAACCAAAAAAACGTATAAAAGAGAAAAGATTTATCAGACAGACACACGTGGATGCACGTGTAGGTTTGTGTGCACGTATGAAGTAGTGTGTGCAGCTTTGATTCGTTGGATTGCGAGCGAGCGTTCAAGTGTAATCGTTGCGAATTGGATCATACGTTTAATCTTGTACATGCAGGCTTTCATTGATCGATATGTATACGACAATCGAGATTTCGAATTTGATTTTTGTCTCTCTTCCGTAAATTTTTTCTCTCTCCTCTCTGTGTCTACTTTCTTTTACCTCGCTGGCACTTTTTCTCTTTTTATGTGCCCTTCCCCCCCCTCTCGCGCCGGATCCACGTCTACCATCGAGGCCATAGAAATCCCCCTAGTATCGAGGAGATTTAGTGTTCATACGAACGAACCACATATTCTCTATTGCGACCACGTTCGCTCCTCCCTCCCTCCCTCTCTCTCTCTCTCTCTCTCTCTCTCTCTCTCTCTCTCTCTCTCTCTCTCTCTCCCTCTCTCTCTCCGTCGCCCTCATGCATTCTTTTTCCCGTCGATGTCCTGCCGTGCCCTCGGAGGGCGTGCAGCGCTATCGGCGATTCATAAACCTCTCCACCATTACGTTTTTGAGTTATGAGGAGAATAAGATGTCGACAAAATGGCGCCAGAAAAATTAAAAACATGCACCGTCGGCATGGGCGGTGAAAAAGAACGGGGGGATTTTTTATTGCGCCCAGTGAGGTGGTCTTGAATATGGCATTACTGAATTGTTGGATTTTGATTTTTTTTTATCGCCATGTTCCGATGTAAGTGTCGACCTCACTTGAAATTATTTTATGTGTTTTTTTTCAGGGCTTTGTTTTTTGGAAAAAAGTTCAGATTTTGAAGACAGAGTCGTTGAAACATGCGGAACAGGCTTACGGACATCCTGATTCTGCCCCGATCGGGCCGGAAGTATTTAAGCCCGAAATCAGGCAATACCAAAATGGCCCTACTAACGAGGAATGGTTGCGAGATCGATCTTTCCGATTTCGACGAAATTTGGCATCCTTGTAGAATGGGTAAGAATAGGCGACACGTATTTTTTTATATCTGCGGAACCGGATTTTTAAGGGGTGAAACGCACCCCCGAAAATAGGGGTGTTTTTCGTTTTTCGTCGATAACGTTATCGTTCTCATCTCCAATGTGTAGTACACGAAAAAATAAACATTGTTGCAATTTAATTCTTTTTCATAACTCGTACCGTTAAAACGTTAACGGCGAAAAACGAAAAACACCCCAATTTGCGAGGGTGCGTTTCAACCTTTAAAAATCGGGTTCCGCAGATATAAAAAGAAGTGTCGCCTATTTTTACCCATTCTACAAGCATGCCAAATTTCAACGGAATCGGATCGACTTCGCAACCATTCCTTGTAAGGCCGTCCCTGATAAGATCCTATTAACAACGAACATCCCTTAGGTGACACCCTTCGATTTTGTTGCAATTTGAATATCTTATAAAGCACCGAAAAGTAAGCGATACGTATTTTTTTTATCGACGGAAAAACGGTTTTAAGGGGTGAAACCACCCCTCGAAACAAGGCATCTCTAGGGGTAATTTAGCAGTTTTACACACAAGGAGTTCGCCGATTGTAATGAAACAAAAACGAAAATTCTTCTAATCCGAAGCAATAAGAAATCCACTACAGTGATATTGCAAAACAAAAATTAAAGGGTGAACCACTCCTGTATTAAGGGGTGGTTTCACCCCTTAAAACCGTTTTTCCGCCGATAAAAAAATACGTATCGCTTACTTTTCGGTGCTTCATAACATATCCAAATTTCAACAAAATCAAAGGATGTCAACTGAGGGGTGTTGCTTGTAAGACTTTCCCCGATAAGTCCCTACCAAGCTTTTCCCTGATAAGGCCCTACTAAGGCTTCCCCAGACGAGGCTCTACTAAAGCTTTTCCTGATGAGGTCTTAAACAGGCTTGCCCCATAACTGCGTCAGCAGCCGATAGATGCACATGACCTCTTATTTTCCACATGGAAATTTCGATTCCACAGAATTGTAGCTTTGGAGTTTCCATGTATTCCTGAATTACATGAATAAGGTGTTGTGGACTGTCACGACAAAAAACGTTATACAACCCGGATGTGTGTTAGAAGATTTCGGCACCTTGTAAATCTCAGAGTATAGATCAAAAAGTATCATCGTCGTGGGAACAAGGTATGTATAATCTAACCGTGTTTATAGGTGTTTAACGTGTTATTCATACGTAATTTCTAAATGTACATGTATTTTATATATATATATATATATATATATATATATCATTTATTTAATTAAATAAAATTATATTTTTTTTTATAAAGATCGGGTCCGGAAGACCTGAACTTTTGTGATCCACGAGGTGTGTGTGCACGCAAAATTATGACAATGATTAGAGCAAGCATACATTTTCTGCTGCCTTGAAACTTCCGTTGAACGTAACCGAATTACTCTCTGGTAAAATAAATTTATTCATAGGTTGCAATTCTCCGAGCACTAGCGCAGCATCTGCCTCACCATCGATCTTCAATGGAACCAAGCATGTTCCAATAGAGGCCAAGGTATCGAGGGCGGATCAATCACATGCATAACGCTTAATGAAGGCCTTAAGGGGAACCACTAGTGTGACTCTTTTAAAAATCGATTTTTTTGCGCATTTTTCAATAGTCTATACCTTCAAGAATAACATACTAAAATTTAAAGTGCGGATCTCAAATTGTTTTTGAACTACAGCCTTCTAAAGAGCAGTTGCACTTTAGAAGGTGCTGCTGCTCTTTTATCTTTCAACGCGTTTTTCTCAAAATGACATTTTCCAAATTTGTTGCAGTTCTAACTCGAACACAAATCATCCGATCAACGTGAATATTTTTTGAGCGTATTTAGTATTTGTTTCTTCATACAATGATCCTCCAGTTTTTCGATTGGATAAAAAATATCAATTTGCCATGCAAAGAATCATCTGATTTTTAAGTGTAATTTGGAACTTTTTTCAAAACTTCGCCATTTTGTACTCACCATTTTGAGTCAAAATTTTTTCACAATCCTGCGTCGTTGTACAGGCTACACTAGTTAATATTAGTTTAACGGACTTTTTTATTTTTTTTTTTCTGGCACGCTGAAGGTCGCAATCACTGCGCAGTGAGAGAACTTTTTTTTGCGACTCGGGAGACGGCGCATAAGTCTCTGAAAATTGAATATATTCATACAAAAAATTACTGTTTATACATAATTTATATACAAATATATTCTCGAAATTTGAAAACATTCGATGTGATACTTTTCTATCAACAAATTCCCGAAAATCACCTTTTTTGGACAATCACACTAGTGGTGGCCCTTAAGGAGTTTCGATACCAAAATCGCCGCGGCATTAATTTAGGATGCATTAACCGTCCAAAAATTAATCCGTTTCGCCACATAGTTTCGGAGATTTTGAAGGTTCAAGTTGAGTTTTGTTCGAGTATTATTAATGAACCAAGTGGAGAAACCGCTTAACTTTCTAACACGACATTCCTGACACAAATCGCAGTTCAGTTTTTCAAATTTAAATCGAAGCAATATTTTAAACCCTACATCCCTATATCTAGTGTTTACACTGAGAAAGAAAAATCATTGATCCAATATCATTGGTGTTATTGAATGAAATTTCGTTGATTCAATTGTAAAATTGTTGGTGTAAATAATCGGATTTATTAGTCCAAGCAAAACGCTATTGACTTCAATGACATGATAAAATTGAAAGTTTTTTTTCATTCCAAAGATATATTGTTAGCCGAGAACAATATATTATTGAAGCTATCTAAAAAATTATCGCGAACAAATTATATAGTTTTGAATGCAATTTCTGCAACGAATGAAAAAAGCGTTTCAATTCATAACATGAATATTGTTGATTCGGGTACACAAGAAAAATTGAATTTCGCTCGTTTGATTCAAATAAAATTTCTATTGAGTGAATATGTTATTTTATTGTTTTCACCATATCCGATATTGATTTTAAGTACATTATTCGTTAAAATATTAATATTTTATTTTAATTGAAAAATATTAAGCAAATGTCCGAATTGGTTAAAAAATTATGCGAAAGTAAAATATGTTTCTTGCACATTTGGTTGAAAAAATTCAACCAAATCATGGCCGAGCGCCACCGAAATTATAGGTGTGAGGAAACCCGTAGTTCTCGGAGTAACCGCTAGAGGCCGCACGCGCGCTCGTTTCTCGTTAGCGTAGCGCGAACCGAAAATCTACTTGAACGCTGGAGAAACTCTAAAGAGTATCACTTTTTGGCCTGTGGCTGAGATCAAAGTGTAGTATCTGTTCCAATCAGTTGAATATCTGATATTTTGTCCATGGATATTCCATTGGATATCTGACATTCTCTCCACTATTACCGTGTATGATCATTCTAATGCTCACTTTTTATTTAAGATTTAAAACAAATTGAAAAACTTACGTCCCATAGCATATTCGTTTCGATGTAGTAAAGAAATAATTAATTCTATTGATCATATTTTTGTACGAAATAAAAAATGTTTGTAGCAACCGCTTAATTATTTCATCCAATACATCTACGGATTGTATATAGAATGATTTCAATAGAATATAATTTTATTTGAAGGATAATGTAGATATTCAGAGAACAGAAGAGCTTTTTCAAATAAATTAATATGTTATTTAAATCAATCACATTTTCCAATATTTTATAGTATTGAAACAATCTCATATATCGGTGGCACTCCGCAGCAGCACATTTATTTGGAACAACCAATATATTTTTTTGATTCAATTGGTTTTTTTGTCAGTGTACGAAGTGCCACGTGTATTACCAAATGGATGAAGGTTCAATCAATGAACCTTCAAAATCTCCGAAACAATGTGGTGGAACGGATTAATTTTTGGACAGTTAAGGCAGGATTCTACTTTGAAACTTTGAAAAAAAAATTTTTTTTTTTTACATTTTTCGAAAGTAAATATGTTTAAGAATGTTCGGTCAAAATTTTATAAAGTTCCAAGCAGTCTAACTATCCTTTTTCGCCTTTCGAACGCACCTACCTGAGCACCTACCTATCACTCACCAAAACTTTAAACGCGTTTTTCTCGAAACGACATTTTCAAGTACCGTGGTCGTGATAACTCAAAAAGTACTGAACTGATCCTTATGAAATTTGGAACACATATTCTATATGTGTGTACCAACCGACCTAACTACAATCAACTTAAAAATTTGATTAGAACTATTTTTTTATTGCAAAAAAAGACCCAAAAAAAAACGCATTTTTTTTCGTGTTTTAGCCGCCATTTTGTTAATTTTGCACGTATATAAAATATTCTAGTTAGGTCGGTTCCTGAAGACATACTGAACATGAAACTATTTGATTTTTTTGTTTCAGACCATCCGTCGGAAAGATTTCACGACCACGGCAACGGTACCTGCTTTTCGAGGCGTTGGCTTTAAACATATTTTACGTGTACAAAAAATGAATAAAATACGTTTAAAAAATTTTTTTTATGTACTTAAAGAGTGTATTTATTGAACAGTTTAAACCCCATATCGATATCTTTAATAGTATTCTCAGAAAAAAATTCACGAAAATAGCGTTTTTTTCATGGTTTCAAAGTAGAATCCTGCCTTAATGTATCCTAAATTAATCTCTCGGTGATATGAATTTCCATCGTCTACAAGCATTTCGATTTTGGTGTCGAAACTCCTTAACTGTCCGTATATAAGAATCAACTATAGCACGATGTTTATTTTATAGGAGTCGTCATAATAAAACATGCTAACATCGAGAACGCAGCTCCGATCTGTACGAAATATTTTGAGCAAGCCGTAAGAAAAGTGATCAACAATGCCGAGGATTGGAAGGGCAACCGCACGATACGGAATAAAAATACTGTAGTATAAAATTGGTTCGGTACCGTACAATTATATTACTCAAAGCAATATAACTATGAAGTATTATGAACTCAAAGCATAATATTATATTATAATTATACCGCGCAAATATATCACTTGAGTAATATAGTGCAACTATTAAAGTAATATACCTAATTTCATTTTTTTTGTAACCAAGTTTAATTTGAAAAAAAAAATATGTTGACAAATATATACAAGGACTTGAAATTGATTGTAGAGTCCGTATGTGCTCTCGCTGCGTCAGGGAGTATTATAATGACCTGATCAGGCACTATTATAAACGCCTGATCAGGCAAACCGTTAGCGGCCTGATCAGGCAAATCGATAAGAGCCTCATCGGGCGACCAACTAAGGCCCATGTATGAAACAACGTTATATTTTCTAGCAGGGCGCTTTCAGGCTGCCTTATAAGTGCCCTACCAGGGCAGTCAGGTAACCTGAACGCCCCCTGAATCGGGCCCCATAAAAATTTCTACGCGGGTTGTTCCGTATCATTTTTCTGGAAATCGATGCAATGATTTCGTCTCTGAAGAATTTCGGAGTTTTTTTAAAATTCTTCGTGGTTCCTCTAGTTTTTGTAAATTTCAAAACATCGAGCCGAAATGATTTACTTTAGGACGCGAGAAAACAAGTATGTTTGGTATCGAATGAGGCCTGAACTCGGTCGCATTTTATGGAGCTCTGACATTTTTATTTTTCATGGATATTTTCATGTTCGATATTTTGAACGTTATCTAGTTATTTTTACAAATCTCCCTAACTTTTCGCACAGAAATAGAGTAACCCACAGCAGGGTATGTTCGGATTTAATTTCGGGTCAATTGTGAAGGGGCTTAATATATTAAGGGCCTTCAAATTTTCAATAAAACACCAGCGTTCAACTTTTTTTTAACTTCGGAGGCTTGAATAATTTTTCGCCCATAAGTAGAGCATTACAAAATAAATGTAGTGATTCGATTGAGCAAAAATCGGCGGTAAAGTTGAGATTTCAAGTGCATTTGAATCTCTTGAATATTTCTAATCGGAAAGGGAAGAAACAATAATATTTATCTTGTGTGAAAAAATTATATTTATTTAAAACTACAAAATAATCTGTATTTCATATAAAAAATTCCATATAAAATAATAATTATAAAATTTTACTGTACAAAATCAAATTTTCCGAGTTAGACACTCGCACTAATTATTTCCCGCGTTAATTTTATTTCGCTCCCAAAGTTTATGAGGATTTTGCTTCACCCCCGCCTCTAGAAGAAGCTAAAATAAAAAATCAAACAATTCAATGCTTCATCACCATTGAATTTTTTCTCCTTCATTTTAATTTTTCAAATCCTCCATGCAATTAATTCCGTACAAAAATGAATCAGCCACATTGTGGTGATTAATTAACTCTCATCGAGCGAGCCTCTCGCACAGACCTTTTTCCGTTTTCGTGCCGTTTCCATTCAATTTTTCCGCCATAACCAGGTCGAGCGGGCTAAACTCTCGGATAAATTTGGGTACGTGGCTCGTGGGTAGGTACGAGTTTTGGTCGCCTCTGGAATTCTCTATCTCCGAATTCACCATGCAGATCGCATTGCACGAACGCCCTAGCTTGTACGAATGATTCTTTTCATCGGGAAAACCGCTATTAGGATTCAGAGCAACTTCCTGACTGCAATTCTCGAGAGGGACAGAACGGGCTATGCAAATTCGATGGGAACAGCGCCGCCATCCCTAAAACGTAACGGCGTGTTTCTCGTGGCTTTCCGCTGCGATCCAGACATGAGTCGGGTTTTCGACATTTGTATTATATATGAATACATATATATATATATATATATATATATATATATATATATATATATATATATATATATATATGATGGCAAACGAGGGCAAACTGAGGTAGACTATTCGTTTTGGCCTCCGGAGTGACACCGTCGGTACATCTGTCGCCTGATGAAACAAAAGGACCCTAACCAAAATCACATTGCTGAAGGCGTACATATTTTTTTGCTCAAAAAAATAAAGAAAATCATTTGACATAACGAACTCTTAATGTTTCTTGGCTGTTAGGCATATGGAAAACAGGGAAAACTGGAAAAACTCGAGAAATTTCTTTCCTTCTGGCATAATCAAGAAAAAGTCAGAATTTTGAAAAATTATCCAGTATTTACTTATTGCAAGAATTACGAAAAATGAAACCGATTTGAAAAAAAAAAATGAAATGTATAATAAAAAATGAATATTCTTGTATTTTTGTAATATTTATTTATGTTATTCTGTATTATTTACAAGGTAATTATGCAGTTTGAGGACTTTGCCGAAAAACGACGGAATTTTTTTTTTGTTGCCACGAGCTGCTTTAAGTGGTCATCACTATTGATATTCCGTCGGAGGAGGCTGGCATTTTCTATTAATTCCATACGTTGTGGGGTTTTGAAGTTCCCGGAAACACGTAAAAAATACGGCATTTTTTTCATATTAAGGGGTTACCCCCACTTGCGATTTTGAAAAAATCGATTTTTTTTATTGCATTTTTTTGAAGTATAAGTATCCGGGTGCGTACTTCTGTATGGGCCCGGAATAGATGACTCTATGTAAGTTTACAAAAAAAAATATTTTCTTCGTGTAAACTGAAATTGAAACTTTAAACGCGTTTTTCTCAAAATGGCATTTCTGAAGTCGGCGACCAAGATTACTCGAACACTAATGAACCGATCTTCTTGAAATTTTGCAGGCTCATTTAATACATAAAAATGTAGTCTTTAATCGTTCGATTTTTTTTTCGAAAAATGGCCGTTTTATAGCCAAAAAAACGGCCGTTTTTTTCGTTAAAATCGAACCATTAACTTGGACCGTCCGCCATATTGCCATATGGTATATTGATCGATTAAAAAAGTTTTGTAGTTTTCTTTAAAAAAATTCATGAAAAAGGCCTTTTTTTGCACTACAAGTGGGGGTAACGCCTTAAGATAATAATATACAAAGCCAAAGAGAAATCGCGGCCGTCGCCTCCCCCCAGCAGCCGTTGTTTGGGTTTATTTGGGTTGTTATTAGGGCCCCAAAAATTATCAACGTAGTAAAATTGTAGTTCATTTAAATATATTTAATAGTTACGTTTAGTGTCTTGGGGGCAGGGGGGGCGCTGCCCCTGGCCCCTGACGAAGGGGTTGCACCCCCCGAACCCCCTGCGTGACCGCATCAGACACCTTCCGCATACAACCCACAAAAACAGAAGGGGGCCGGGGGTATTTAGGAAGGCTTCTTTTATAAATCCCCCCACTCCCCACATCCAATATAGTCGTTTCGAAAATACGCTATTTTAGAACGTGTTTTCGTGAACTTTAAAACCCTTTACCTTTTTATGGGACGGTGACCGCCGCGATTTATTACCCCCACCCCCAATATAGGCGTCAAAACATCAAAAAAGGGCCCTATTTTGTGACGTGTTTTAGCGAACTTCAAAACCCCATAACTTATGGAATTAATGGAAAGTGTCAGCTGCCCCCGACGGAATATCACTCAATATAGTGGAATAGACAAGTTCACGGTGAAAAAAAAAATCCGTCGTTTTTCGGTCCTCGAACTGCATAATTACCATTTACAAAAAAAGTTACATCAGTGCCAAACATTGAAATGTTCAAAATTTTAAAACTAATTTACTCTAAAGCTCTGTGCACATTCGATTTGTCGATACACAACTACACAATTATTATTATAGATAAGTGTTTATATTTAATTTTTATTTATTAGCGCCGATATAAAAAAAATTGTTTATAATAAAGAACAAGTTTTGTATTTGCTTTTAATGTATATTTAAAATGTACATCCCTCAAATCCTTTTTTGAAATCAGTTTTTTTTTTCAAATTTTATTTTAATATAAAACATTTTTTGGTACTTGATCTTTAAAAAAATGATGCCCTTTATTTGACCCCGATCTCCGTGGAATATTTGCAAAAGCTATGTGAAAAACCTGGGAAAGTCAGGGAATTTCTGAGTCAATAATGCGTAACGACCATGAGTTTGCTCTGCAACCTTTTTTCAATTGCTTGGTTTTCAAAGCACAGGATCAGTGGGAAAAAATCACGTTGCAAAGTTTTGACCATTTTTCTCTCGGCGTAAATGGCTTCCGTGGCTTCGTAACCCTTCCGTTGGTACACTGAGGCACTAGTAAATGTACGGTAAAAAAAGCGAGCCCGTATGGAGGTGGCGTGAAGAGCTCAGTGATGCATTCGGAAAGGAGGCATACAGGAGAAAAGTTCGAAATAGGTGGAAAATCCATGTTTTTTAAGCGAATCGGAGAGGTCGATTTTGTTTTCAGCAGCTCTGAGTAATATGCCCTTTTTAAAATGTAATTTAGGGTTTTTATTTACAATTTCTAGCATTTTTTTAAATTCTGTATTTTATTCTGCGTCTTGTTATAAATATTGTAATTTCTGAACAAATAATGTTTTCATGGTATACTAACTTTATTCATGTTAAGCAAAGTCTGGCAAACTGATTATAGCAAAGAATTCGCTGTAATTGAAGTTGAAAATCATTATTTTGATAATAATATCATTATTATCAAAATAATGATATTATTATATGATATAATAATGATAATAATGATTATATAATAATTTAATCATTATTATTATATAACCATTATGATTATATAATAATAATGGGTTTAATAATTATGATTATTATCATTATGATATTATTGTATAATATAATAATGACAATAATATTATAAACAAAATAAAATTGTCGAACTGGCAGGCAGTAAAAAATCAAAGACCCATGAATAAATTCATCGAATAACATTTTCTTAATCCATTCCTCGAAATAATTAAAGATTCATTCATCAAATTAATGAAAAACTCATTGATAAAATTAATAAAAAATTCCCTCGAGTTTGGAACATGTCACGATTGTGCCAGTCGTGTATTGAAGCTGAAACGATTGTCGTATGACGACCCATTTGGCAATTAAGCACAAAAGTAAAAGAGATAGTACATTTTTTTTTTTAATAACAAAATACGTAGCATTATTTTTTGCTGATTAGGACGAGCCAAAAAGTAGGAGGCGTATTGGAGAACTTTCCATCGATAAAGAAATTTTCCATAAATCCATCATAATAATTTTACGATCGGCTTGTACGGAGTAAAAAAGTTTAACACTCTCGCATCTGAATATTTATGGCGAAAGATTATTCAGAGTATACCGATCGTTACGTAGTCGATCGCGCTACCAAAACGTGTCCAACTGTAGATTGATCGTCCCAACGGGGCACTCCGAAAGGACATTATACCCGATATCGTGTATTCGATATGGATTTACCGTAGTATAATATAATCGATCGACAATTTCGTCGAACGTAATCGAGAACCAAAGACGATCAGTTAGGTGCGCATATATATATATATATATATATATATATATATATATATATATATATATATATATATATATGGCAATACGTCGTACGTAATTATACGATGTTGTACCTTCCCGTGCAGACTATTAATATTAATGACGTTGTGTGTTCGAGGCTCATGTGCATGTAGCTTAAAATTGAATTATTTGTGATTGAATAATCAACTAGAAGCGACGTGGTCGACTGTACCATGATTATCGAAGTGGATCATCACATTTGTGTTATTACCGGATCATTATCAAATCGACCATACCGATATCGGTATTTGTACAAATATATATTTACATACGCATATAAAAAAATTGACATTTCCGGTAGGTCTGCGAAATGAATTCAACAGGAAGAGGATCAATGTCTCTCAATCAACATTTACATTTGCAAGCCTTTTGGGTTGTGATTGTTATCAATGTAGTTGATTAAACATTTGATGTCTTATTTGTGAAAAGAAAAAAATTAATCATTGAATTGATTAATTTAATGTCTCATTTGGGTGAGTTCGACTAAAAAGTCGATCTCACCCAAATGGGACGTTATATTTCAGATATGCTCGTTAAGGGGTTACCCCCACTTGCGATTTTGAAGAAATCGATTTTTTTTATTGCATTTTTTGAAGTATAAGTATCTGAGAATATGTCCTGAAAATATCAAGTCGATCCGAACAAAATTGACTGAGATATGAGCGTTGAAAGAGAAGAATCCGTTGTGAAATTGAAACTTTAAGGATGTATGGCAGCTACTGCAGAGTCGTTACAGAACTGATTATGCAATTTGCAAAAATCGCATTTAAAGACTAAATAAAATAATTGTAATATTCATTGAAGCTAAAAAGGAGATTTACCACAGCTCAAAGTAAAACATGCGGTACAGAAAGAAGAATTTTCAATTTTTAACTGCAAATTTAGTTGCTGATTTGATGTATGTTTTCCCTGACGTTGTCGTGGTTACGACATACGAGCTAACGAAATACGAAAACGGTCCCATTTAACTCGCAATATCTCGCAAAATATATGGGCACATGTCGATTTTTTATTTTTACCGTATCATGCATATTACAGCGATACCGCACAAAAGTTTTTTTTTTACAAAAGAGTACTCCGGAAATACCTTTTTTGCCAATGTAAAGGGAATTTTGGACGTACAGTCCAAAATTGTGCTATGTTCCCCGTGTTAAATGACCCAACTTTGAATTCGTTTATCTCAGCATTCACGTGGGCAAATTTTGTTTTTTTAATCTCAAAAAGTTCTCAATATTTTCCTTTACAATATCAGTGAGTTTCAATTCGAACAGTAGTAAATAACTTAGTTGCCATACATCCTTAAGAGGGAATGGTACCTCATCGCGGTCGGTATGGCAGATCGCGATAGTAGATACCCATGGATTTCCGAAACGGCTCTTCAGAATATCATGAAATTTGACCAGACAATGTCAAATTGATAAACGAACAGCTGTCTTTTCATTAGATTTCTTGAATCGAAGAAAAAAAACGTAGATTGTATTACCATGCTGAACTCGTGATGGAAATGATGAAAAATAAAAAGTTTGGCTAAAGCCACGACTTGGAAAAAAGTAGAGCCGTGTAGCCACGTTGAAAACACGTATTTTGGCACCTCAATCATTTCATTCCTCCGCATATTTCAGGAAATCCGTGGAAAGTTGTAAATAGTAGGTGATTGTTGACGATTCCGAGGAAATCTCGCTCGACATTTGGGAACTGAGTTCCCGTGAATTCCGCCATGGCCGATTGGCGTGCACCAAGAATTTGACAGTTCAAATATGGCGATGTGCGAACTCGCTCTAAAATCTAATTGTTGCTTTTCGAAGCAGCAAAGTGTTAGAAACAAGTTTTGTGATGTATTACGTGCGACAATTTACAAAAAAATAAATGTATCGTGCCATTTACCGGGTGAACTGCGAGCGACGTGGAGGTATGTACGCATTTTACTCTTACTATTTTTCGGAGAATTATTTCGTGGAATTGCCTCTAGATGTATTAGTTCTTCCCGTCTTTTTATTTATTTATTTGTTTACGTTTTTTAACGGTAGTTCTACTCGCGAGAAAGTATGTGCGAAATCTCATAAATGAATGTGAGGTTAAGATATACTTTCTCCAGAGTACTGCTAGAAAGAAAACTTTGTGCAATAAATTTTAACTTTTTTCAGATTCTGCATGTCATTTTTGTTCATGCCATCGAACCTTACGATGATGATGGACAGAAAAAAAAGTGGATTCCATTGGCGAAGGACTGCGGAGGAACATCGAAGAACCACAGATGCAGTCATTCGGAGTTACGTCGAAGCCCAGCGCAACAAATTTCATAAGGTGAAGAATGTTGCGGTAATCCAAGGTAAGTGAAAACGTATTCTAGTACAAGAAAAGCCTGCAATGGCCCTGTGCACATGCACATGAGCATAGCTCTTGCAGCAAAGTAGAATTTGCTGCAAGAGACCATGCTTGCTCTCTGCGAAGCACAGTATCATGCACAATACAATGTACTTGTGCTTCGCAGCAGAATCCTCGCAGGCCCATTGCATACGGTTTGGTTTGTACAAAGCAACGGAGGCAATATCATCGCAGCGGTACTTATATCGCTTTGTCTTGCGAAGATTTTCCTTCCGATGCAGTATGCCTGCTATGGTCTTCCACAAATATGTACGTGCGAAAATCTTATTGTAAAGCATCACGCATGGCATAACGCATGAAACTGTTACGTGTATTCGTGCGCTATGCAATGTACTTGTGCTTCGCAGCAAGATATTGACAGGAACAGCGCAGAGAACGCTACGGTCCGCAAAGAGACACAATGTCTCCGCAAGCATCTTTGTGCTGGATTGTCGCAGGCATATTGCATCGAAAAGAAAATCTTCTCAGGCACGAAGGGCTGCGATTGAGCTTGCAATGATATTGTCTCCGTTGCTCTTTGCGGACCACAGTTTCTTGTCCAATATGCTTGCGAAGATTTTCCTCGAAGATGCTCCGGAAGATCTCGCTGTAAAGCCCATGTACATGGGCCATGCTCCATGGTCGCAGGCATATTGCACCGAAAAGAAAATCTTCGCAGGCACGAAGGGATAGAAATGAGCTTCAAATGACATTTTATCGATGACTCTTTGCGAACCACAGTTTTCTGTCTATAGTGCTTGCGAAGATGCATCTACGACCGCTCGCTCTCTCGCAGCTTGCTTTCTGTGAACCACAGTTACATAGCTTATGCAAGGTACTTGTGCTTCGCAGCTAGATCTTCGTGGGCGCATTGCAGAGCAAGCTGTAGTTTGGAAGGAAAACATACACAAGATCTTCATCCACACGTGTGTGTAAGATCGTATGGTCTTGAAGTGTGCATCGTACAAATGCAACGAAATTTCGTTTACTATTGTCCTTCCCTCATTTTCATGTTTTTCGGGTTTGATTTTGTAGAACTTATTGTTCTAAAATTAGAATATGAAAAAAATTGGAAAAAAATAAAAATGAGAAAATAAAAATACGAAAACAAATTTTCGTTGCGTTCCAAAAATGAAAACATCAAGACCATAAGATCATCGCAAGCGTATTGCACCAGAAGAAAGATCTTGGCAGGCACAAATGTGCCTGTAAAGATCGAAAAAGGGTTTTTTAAGGTAGTACGAGCGCGCAATCTTGATTTCTATAGATTTTGTTCAAATTTTAACCAGACATTATTCATATCATTATGCATGTTTGAGTGAAATTTCAGAAGAGTCGACTATTTAGATTGGAAGATAATAGGTTTTAAAATTGCAACTTTTAACACTGCAGGATCTGCATTCAAATTTAGATAGAATAATTTTCCGTAAAAAATATTTGTCCTCTATAATAAGAAGCCATATGGCAACACCGCATCGTTCCACGTATCTAATGACGTGACTTTGCGAGGCATATTTAAAATAATACTGCAACACACATTTTTATTTGGAAGTAATTTTTAATCGAACAAAGTTTTTAATTAGTTATGAATGAACCAACACTTTTATTTGTTAATGAAGATAACATAAACAATACAGAATATTAATATTTATAATGCAAATAATTTTTATGACACCATTTGTAACTTTAGGAACACGATAATTTTTTTTCTCAAAATATTGAACAATACTGTTCTGTGGTGTTGGCATATGTCTTCTTATTATAGGAGACAAATATTTTTTTACGGAAAATTATTCTGTCTAAATTTCAATACAGACCCTTCAGTGTTAAAAGTTGTAATTTTAAAACCCATTATCTCCCAATCTAAATAGTCGACTGTTCTGAAATTTCACTCAAACATGCATAATGATATGAACAATGTCTGGTTAAAATTTGAACAAAATCTATAGAAAACAAGATTGCGCGCTCGTGCTACCTTAAATGGATTTAGAAATTAAATGGATTTAGGGAACATGAAAAATCTACAGAAGGAAGACGACCAGTTTGCTGAAAATCCTTCGATTTTTTGAGTTTATTTCGAAACATGACCCAAATAAAATATTTTATCGGC
This sequence comes from Ophion slaviceki, assembly GCA_944452715.1. Taxonomy (NCBI): domain Eukaryota; kingdom Metazoa; phylum Arthropoda; class Insecta; order Hymenoptera; family Ichneumonidae; genus Ophion; species Ophion slaviceki. Next base: position 33,265,421 of record OX101787.1, read on the forward strand.
ATAATGTTTGTATGCAATATCCACACAAATATTCTAAAATGTTCATACAGATATTTCGCCGATAAAATATTTGATTTCGCCCGATAAACTAATATATTCTGCCCATAAAATATTTAATTTGGGCCATGTTTCGAAATAAGCTTAAAAAAATGAAGCAATTCCAGCCCTAAAATCTAAAGTTTTCGAAGAATTTTTGCAACTGGCCTTTTTTGTATATTTTTCATCTTTTCTCCTTTTTACAATAGTTTGTAATTTTCAATTACCATACGAAGGTACGAAAAATGATTGTGATTTTATCGCACGCAAGTAGTCCATACACCAAGGCATTTTCTTACGATTCAATTTTTCAAATAACGATTGGGACGAAAGAGTGCATTTCATAGGTAGACATTTTAAATAAAAGGTGTTCAATTTTGTTACTATACTAATAGAGCTATTAGTAAAGGGGATATAAGCGACGAAAATTAATCGCATTACCTCTCACTCAACGTTTCGTCCCTTTCACTCATCGTTCCGTCTTTTCCATAAAAACGTTCCTTGCTCATATCTTCATTACCAATGGAGGTAGCGAAAAAAATGAGACATTTTTTATTGTCAATCCAAAAAGAAACATCTTTAATTTCACACTTTTTTCTACAAAATGCACTTTTCGTCACAATCGTCATTATAACGATTAAATTGTTTATAACGGGAAAAAAACGATTCTAGAACAAAATAAATGTCCTATTCGTATTGCCCGTACCCGAAACCATAAAGGACCACTGAAGATATTGAGCAGACCTAAACGTTAATACGCAAATGGTATACGGAAAAAGTGGATTTAGGACGTTTTCTTCGCTTGCATTTATTTCGAAAGTATATCTTGCAATATGGCGCACGTCATATCTCAGATTCTAATTGTTCGAATTACTTTAAATTTGGATTAGACATATTTTATAACATATTCAATCGACTGACCAGATAAACGTTTAAAGTCGTTATTTTTTGTCGAAAATCGACCTTTTCTTTAAAAACAGTGGTATTTATGCAATTTTTTAAATTTCGAAAATGTATCCGGTGGGTCTGTAGCTTTACCATTGTACTAAAAGTATATTTTTCCATTTTTGACTTTAGATGAATCCACTTACCGGAATTATGTACGCGACCGAGCAGTGCGGAGCCTTGAGATTAAATAACAATGATTATGTTGTTTATATATGAGGTATTCCAAAGGTTTTCGAACGGCCTAAAAGTCTGACCTTCTTCAATCTTTTTTAAAATTGGTGATGTTTTTGTATCATATATTTTGAGTACGTGACATTTTTTTCAGATTTTTATCGGCTCGCTAAATCGGCTAACTCGGAGATAAGATTTTACACGTGATAAAATTTCAAATGATCGTAACGTAGTGATCTTCTCGTCGTACAAAAAAATGTCCTCTACAAAAAAAGATGCGTTCATCTATGAACTATTTTGAAAAAAATTCAAAATTTTCCAAGTACTACAACACTAAAAAAAAATCTTTCATTTAAAAATTTTTTTACCTCAATCACTAGGTTGATCATGCTAAAATTTACTCTGAACTTTCTTTTATTAGTGTAAAATAACATGTGTACGTTTCATTCTTGGCTGGGCTTGCGTTCAGTTAATATCGTCGTCTTAAATTTAAGGGGAAACTGTTTTTGTTGAATAACTCGGTGATTTACAATTTTCAAGTAGAAAAGGTAATGACTAAACTTGTAGGAAATCGTCTGCTTTAAAACTTTGGTCATTGCAGTTTTTTCTCTACCATCGATATTTTTCGAAGTAAACCTGAAAAAGCGACTATTGCATTATCTCGTTCATTTTGAAATTTAGGTCATAAACGAACATAAACAAACTTGTAGAGAATGAAATTCTCGACAATTTTGGTCTGTACCTTTTTTTTCCTAGAGTCATTATGTAACGGCGTATGCCAACGGTAAAAAAACGAGAAGCGTGAAAATATTATTTCGCGAACCATTCGCTCTTTTCTTTTACCGTTGGCGTACGACCTTAAATATTGATTCCAGGAAAAAAAAGGTAGGAACAAAAATTGTCTCAAATTTCATTATCTAAAAGTTTGTTCATGTTCGTTTATGCCCTAAAGTAAAAAATAAACGAGATAATGCAACAGCCGCTTTTTTCAGGATTAATTCGAAAACTATCGATGGTAGAGAAAAAAGTGTAATGACCAAAGTTATAAAGCGCTCGATTTCCTACAAGTTTAGTCATTACCATTTTTACTTAAAAATTGTAAATCGCCGAGTTATTCAACAACAATAATTTTCCATTAAATTTAAGACGATATTAACTGAACTCAAGCCCAGCCGAGAATGAAACTTACACATGTTGTTTTATACTAATAAAAGAAAATTCAGTGTAAATTTCAGCAAGATCAACCTAGTGATTGGGGTAAAAAAATTAAAAAATGAAGGATTTTTCGTTTTTTTAGAGTTGTAGTACTTGATAAATTTTGGATTTTTTTTCAAAATAGTTCACAGAAAAACGCAACTTTTTTTGTAGAGGACATTTTTTTGTACGACGAGAAAATCACTACGATATAATTATTTGAAATATGTAATGTAAAACTAGATCGAACGGAAGCGCTAATATCTTCATATAAGCGCTGTCGTTCGCAGCGCGTCACCAGCAAAGACTTGCTGAGCGGTGCGAAGTTCTTCGCACCGACCGATCACAGGCGCAGTCGAGAAAAGAGTCCATTGTTTAAATGATTGATTGCAAATTTCGTCACTGCATTTTTCTGCCAGTCGCCGGCAAACACTCACGGTGTGCCATTATGTACGTTAATATTTGGCGACGCGCTATACTCGAGAAGAAAATGCAATTAATTAGTTAGATAATTGAATGTGTAATGTAAAACTATATCTAACGGAAGCGCTAATATCTTCATATGAGCGCAGTCGTTCGCAGCGCGTCACCAGCAAAGACTTGCTGAGCGGTGCGAAGCTCTTCGCACCTACCGATCACAAGCGTGGTCGAGAAAAGAGTTTATTGTTTAAATGATTGATTGCAAATTTCGTCACTGCATTTTTCTGTCAGCCGCCGGCCAACACACACGGTGTGTCATTATTTATGTCAATATTTGGCGACGCGCTATACTCGAGAAGAAAATGCAATTAATTATTTAAATAATTGAATGTGTAATGTAAAACTAGATCGAATGGAAGCGCTAATATCTTCATATGAACGCTGTCGTTCGCAGCGCGTCACCAGCAAAGACTTGCTGAGCGGTGCGAAGCTCTTCGCACCTACCGATCACAAGCGTGGTCGAGAAAAGAGTTTATTGTTTAAATGATTGATTGCGAATTTCGTCACTGCATTTTTCTGCTAGCCGCCGGCCAACACTCACGGTGTGTCATTATTTACGTCAATATTTGGCGACGCGCTATACTCGAGAAGCAAATGCAATTAATTATTTAGATAATTGAATGTGTAATGTAAAACTAGATCGAACGGAAGCGCTAATATTTTCATATGAGCGCTGTCGTTCGCAGCGCGTCACCAGCAAAGACTTGCTGAGCGGTGCGAAGCTCTTCGCACCTACCGATCACAAGCGTGGTCGAGAAAAGAGTTTATTGTTTAAATGATTGATTGCAAATTTCGTCACTGCATTTTTCTGTCAGCCGCCGGCCAACACACACGGTGTGTCATTATTTATGTCAATATTTGGCGACGCGCTATACTCGAGAAGCAAATGCAATTAATTATTTAGATAATTGAATGTGTAATGTAAAACTAGATCGAACGGAAGCGCTAATACCTTCATATGAGCGCAGTCGTTCGCAGCGCGTCACCAGCAAAGACTTGCTGAGCGGTGCGAAGCTCTTCGCACCTACCGATCACAAGCGTGGTCGAGAAAAGAGTTTATTGTTTAAATGATTGATTGCAAATTTCGTCACTGCATTTTTCTGCCAGCTACCGGCCAACACACACGGTGTGTCATTATTTACGTCAATATTTGGCGACGCGCTATACTCGAGAAGCAAATGCAATTAATTATTTAGATAATTGAATGTGTAATGTAAAACTAGATCGAACGGAAGCGCTAATATCTTCATATGAGCGCAGTCGTTCGCAGCGCGTCACCAGCAAAGGCTTGCTGAGCGGTGCGAAGCTCTTCGCACCTACCGATCACAAGCGTGGTCGAGAAAAGAGTTTATTGTTTAAATGATTGATTGCAAATTTCATCACTGCATTTTTCTGCCAGCTACCGGCCAACACACACGGTGTGTCATTATTTACGTCAATATTTGGCGACGCGCTATACTCGAGAAGAAAATGCAATTAATTATTTAGATAATTGAATGTGTAATGTAAAACTAGATCGAACGGAAGCGCTAATATTTTCATATGAGCGCTGTCGTTCGCAGCGCGTCACCAGCAAAGACTTGCTGCGCGGTGCGAAGCTCTTCGCACCTACCGATCACAAGCGTGGTCGAGAAAAGAGTTTATTGTTTAAATGATTGATTGCAAATTTCGTCACTGCATTTTTCTGCCAGCCGCCGGCGAACACTCACGGTGTGTCATTATTTACGTCAATATTTGGTGACAGGCTCCATTCGAGAAGAAAATGCCATCAATTATTTACATAATTGAATCTGTAGTATAAAACTAAATTGAGCGAGAGCGCTAATATCTTCATGTCAGCGCTGTCATTCGCAGTGCGGCACCGGCAAAGACTTGCTGAGCGGTGCGAAGATCTTCGCACCTACCGATCACAAGCGTGGTCGAGATAAAAGTCCATTGTTTAATGATTGATTGCAAATATTGTCACTGCATTTTGCAGCGAGCCGCCGGCGAACACTCACGGTGTGTCATGATTTACGTCAATATTTGGCGACAGGCTCCATTCGAGAAGAAAATGCCATCAATTATTTACATAATTGAATCTGTAGTATGAAACTAGATCGAGCAAGAGCGGTAATATCTTCATATGAGCGCTGTCATTCGCAGTGCGTCACCAGCAAAGACTTGCTGAGCGGTGCGAAGATCTTTGCACCTACCGATCACAAGCGTGGTCGAGATAAAAGTCCATTGTTTAAATGATTGATTGCAAATATTGTCACTGCATTTTGCAGCGAGCCGCCGGCGAACACTCACGGTGTGTCATGATTTACGTCAATATTTGACGACGGGCTCCGTTCGAGAAGATAATGCCATCAATTTTTTAGATGATTGAATCTGTAGTATAAAACTAGATGGAACGAGAGCGCTAATATCTTCATATGAGCGCTGTCGTTCGCAGTGCGTCACCAGCAAAGACTTGCTGAGCGGTGCGAAGCTCTTCGCACCTACCGTTCACAAGCGTGGTCGAGAACAACTGCAAAAACAATTGTTTAAATCATTTTTTTGCGAAATTTTTACTTTACTGTTGTTTTTTATAGCGCGTAAGCAGCAATCTTTATTTACTGAGAGGTATAGAATGTACCGTATCTAACGACCATACCCGTGATCGAGAATAAATGCAAAAATTATTGTTTAAAAAATTATTTTTAAGTAATTTTTACACCGTTGTTTTTTTGCAACTCGTAAGCAGCAATCTTTATGTGCTGAGAGGTACAGAAAGTACCGTATCTACCGATCATACCCGTCATCGAGATTTGATGCAAAACCAATTTTTTAAACAATTATTGATACGGTTTGTTTTTTCAACGCGTAAGCAGCAATTATAATTGCTGTGAGGTATAGAAAGTACCGTATCTACCGATCATACCCGTGATCGAGAATAAATGCAAAAATAATTGTTTAAATGATTATTTTTACGTAATTTTTACACCGTTGTTTTTTGCAGCGCGTAAGCAGCAATCATATTTGTTGAGAGGTTTAGAAAGTACCGTATCTACCGATCATACCCGTGATCGAGAAAATGCAAAAATAATTGTTCAAATAATTATTTTTGCGAAATTTTTGCACCGTTGTTTTCGCAGCGCGTAAGCAGCAATCTATATTTGCTGAGAGGTACAGAAAGTACCGTATCTACCGATCATACCCATGATCGAGAATAAATACAAAAATAATTGTTTAAATTATTATTTTTGCGAAATGTTTACACCGTCGTTTTTTGCAGCGCGTAAGCAGCAATCGATATTTGCTAAGAGGTACAGAAAGTATCGTATCTACCGATCATACCCGAGATCGAGAATAAATGCAAAAAAATATTTTTTTAAACGATTATTTTTGCGTAATTTTTACCATGGTTTTTTGCAGCGCGTAAGCAGCAATCATATTTGCTGAGAGGTATAGAAAGTACCGTATCTACCGATCATACCCATGATCGAGAATAAATGCAAAAGTAATTATTTGAACAATTATTTTTGCGTAATTTTTACCGCTGTTTTTTGCAGCGCGTAGGCAGCAATCATATTGCTGACTAAGAGGTATAGAACGTACCGTATCAACCGATCATACCCATGATCGAGAATAAATGCCAACGTAATTATTTAAACAATTATTTCTGCGTAGTTTTTACCGCTGTTTTTTGCAGCGCGTAAGAAGCAATCATATTGCTGACTAAGAGGTATAGAACATACCGTATCTACCGATCGTACCCGTGATCGAGAATAAGTACAAAAATAATTGTTTAAACGATTATTTTTGCGTTATTATTTCTGCGTAATTTTGACCGCTGTTTTTCGCAGCGCGTAAGCAGCAATCATGTTGCTGACTAAGAGGTATAAAACATACCGTATCAACCGATCATACCCATGATCGAGAATAAATGCAAAAGTAATTATTTAAGCAATTATTTCTGCGTAATTTTTACCGCTGTTTCTGGCAGCGCGTAAGCAGCAATCATATTGCTGACTAAGAGGTATAGAACATACCGTATCAACCGATCATACCCATGATCGAGAATAAATGCAAAAGTAATTATTTAAACAATTATTTCTGCGTAATTTTGACCGCTGTTTTTGCAGCGCGTAAGCAGCAATCATATTGCTGACTAAGAGGTATAGAACATACCGTATCAACCGATCATACCCATGATTGAGAATAAATGCAAAAGTAATTATTTAAACAATTATTTCTGCGTAATTTTTACAGCTGTTTTTGGCAGGGCGTAAGCAGCAATCATATTGCTGACTAAGAGGTATAGAACGTACCGTATCAACCGATCATACCCATGATCGAGAATAAATGCAAAAGTAATTATTTAAACAATTATTTCTGCGTACTTTGTACTGCTGTTTTTTGCAGCGCGTAAGCAGCAATCATATTGCTGACTAAGAGGTATAGAACATACCGTATCTACCGATCGTACCCGTGATCGAGAATAAGTACAAAAATAATTGTTTAAACGATTATTTTTGCGTAATTTTGACTGCTGTTTTTTGCAGCGCGTAAGCAGCAATCATATTGCTAACTAAGAGGTATATAATATACCGTATCAACCGATCATACCCATGATCGAGAATAAATGCAAAAGTAATTATTTAAACAATTGTTTCTGCGTAATTTTTACCGCTATTTTTTGCAGCGCGTAAGCAGCATTCATATTGCTGACTAAGAGGTATAGAACGTACCGCATCAACCGATCATACCCATGATCGAGAATAAATGCAAAAGTAATTATTTAAACAATTATTTCTGCGTACTTTGTACTGCTGTTTTTTGCAGCGCGTAAGCAGCAATCATCTTGCTGACTAAGAGGTATAGAACATACCGTATCAACCGATCAGACCCATGATCGAGAATAAATGCAGAAGTAATTATTTAAACAATTATTTCTGCGTAATTTTGACCGCTGTTTTTTGCAGCGCGTAAGCAGCAATCATATTGCTGACTAAGAGGTATAGAACATACCGTATCAACCGATCATACCCATGATCGAGAATAAATGCAAAAGTAATTATTTAAACAATTATTTCTGCGTACTTTGTACTGCTGTTTTTTGCAGCGCGTAACCAGCAATCATCTTGCTGACTAAGAGGTATAGAACATACCGTATCAACCGATCAGACCCATGATCGAGAATAAATGCAAAAGTAATTATTTAAACAATTATTTCTGCGTAATTTTGACCGCTGTTTTTTTCAGCGCGTAAGCAGCAATCATATTGCTGACTAAGAGGTATAGAACATACCGTATCAACCGATCATACCTATGATCGAGAATAAATGCAAAAGTAATTTATTAAACAATTATTTCTGCGTAATTTTTACCGCTGTTTTTTGCAGCGCGTAAGCAGCAATCTCATTGCTGACTAAGAGGTATAGAACGTACCGTATCAACCGATCATACCCATGATTGAGAATAAATGCAAAACCGATTGTTTAAACAATTATTTTTGTGTCATTTTTACCGTTGATTTATGCAGTGCGTAAGCAGCAATTATAATTGCTGAGAGGTATAGAAAGTACCGCACATTTGTTGATGTGATAATTGTTGAAAATAATTAATTTTCTACAATCATTTCGCTGCAGAAAAGCGCGAGCCACCAAAAAGTAGAACTCTAGCTGCGAAATTTCGAATTTCCTACGACGTCGGCGTTGACAAATAAGACGAAATCCTTTGTCAGCGCTGACCGTGCATGAGTGTGTGGGTATATACGTGTATTTACCCACACGAAGTGTGTAGTCGATGTGAAGGGACAGCATGAGGGAAGAAAATCTTCAACCGCGTGCGCCCGACAGCGAATACACACTGACCCACGCTCACACACGCGTTGCGTGCGTGAGTGTGGAGACACACAATGGATGCCTTGACGCAAGGCGCCCGACCCCGTCGCAGCGCGCGTTCGGAACGAACACGCGTTCGTGATGAATGCGCGCTGTGACATCTAGCGGTAGGGAGCTGTAGCTCGTGTGAGCTCTGCCCTACCGACTCGAGCCGGGGCTGCGTCGAACGTTTGTTTGGGTATCATTCCCTCTTAAACGCGTTTTTCTCAAAATGGCATTTCCGAAGTCGGTGACCAAGATTACTCGAGCACTAATGAACCGATCTTCTTGAAATTTTGCAGGCTTATTTAATACATAAAAATGTAGTCTTTAATCGTTCGATTTTTTTTTCGAAAAAAATGGCCGTTTTATAGCCAAAAAATGGCCGTTTTTTTCGTTAAAATCGAACCATTAACTTTGACAGTCCGCCATTTTGTGGAAAATGAATATATTTAAAAATCCTTCGATTAAAGACAAGTTTATACTTATATTTGACTAAATCCATCCGCATTTTTTTCAGATGATCCACTTCGCCGCAATGTTGGTCACCGCAAACCGTGTATATAAAAACATTATTTCATTGACGGCCGTTTGCCACTAAACAATGTAATATTTTTCAATAAAAAAATTACTGAAAGTTCTTCAAGATGTGTTCTTTAAGATGTTATATTGATCGATTAAAAAAGTTTTGTAGTTTTCTTTAAAAAAATTCATGAAAAAGGCCTTTTTTGCGCTCCAAGTGGGGGAACGCCTTAATGAACGATCGTAACATTTTCGTGGTTTCACTGTTCCCATTAGCATTTTGTCAATTATGAAAGTTAATTGTTTTTTTGGCAAGTATCATTTTTTCCCCAATTATCCCAATTAATTACCCTTTTGTCAATTATGTCAATTAATTGTCTTTTTGTTAATGATGTCAATTAATTGTCGTTGTGTCATTTATGTAAATCAGTTTTCGTTTCGCGAATTATGTCAATTAATTATCAGTTGGTCAGTTACGTCATTTAATAGCCATCTTGTCGATTATGTAAATGAATTGTCGTTTTGTCTGTTAGTACACTTTTTTCGTCAATTATATCGTTTATGTCGTTTTATCAATTATGTCAATTAATACATTTTTTGTCAATTTCGTCAAGTATCAGTCGTTTTGTCAATTGTTTTAATCTATTGTCGTTTTGTCAGTTATGTAGTTGATTATTGTCCGTCAATTAATACATTTGTTGTCAATTATATCAATTGAAAGTCGTTTTATGAACTATCCCAATTTTTTTCGTTTTATCAATTTAGCCAATTAGTTCTTGTTTTGTAAATTATGTCAATTCATTATCCTTTCTTCAATTATGTTAGTCAATTATCATAACAGTCAATTATATCAGATAGTTGTTATAATTGTCAATTATGTTAGTTAATTGTTATAATTGTCAATTATATCAGATAATTGTCATAATTGTCAATTATGCCAGTAAATTGTCATACTTGTCAATCATGTCAGTAAATTGTCATGATTGTCAATTATGTCAGTAAATTGTCATAGTAGTCAATTATGTCCGTGAATTGTCATAACTGTCAATTATGTGAGTAAATTATCATAATTGTCAATTATGTCAGTAAATTGTCATAATGGACAACTATGTCAGTGAATTGTCATAATTGTCAATTATGTCCGTAAATTGTCATAATTGTCAATTATGCCCGTAAATTGTCATAATTGACAATTATGACAATTTACAATTTTGACACAACATAAACGACATAATGTCGTTTATATCGTGTATGCCGTTTTATCGATTATGTCAATTAATACATTTCTTGTCAATTTCATCAAGTATCTGTCGTTTTATAAATGATGTAAATTAATTGTCATTTCGTCAATTATTTTAATCTATTGTCGTTTTGTCAGTTATGTAGTTAATTGTTATCCGTCAATAAATACATTTTTTGTCAATTATGTCAATTGACTGGCGCTTTATCGATTATATCAATTGATACATTGTTTGTCAATTATGTCAATTGAAAGTCGTTTTATGAACTATGCCAATTTTTTTCGTTTTATCAATTAATTCAATTAGTTGTTGTTTTGTTAATTACGTCAATTCATTATCCTTTCTTCAATTATGTTAGTCAAGTATCATAACAGTCAATTATGTCAAATAGTTGTTACAAATGTCAATTATGTCAGTTAATTGTTATAATTGTCAATTATATCAGAAAATTGTCATAATTGTCAATTATGCCGGTAAATTGTCATACTTGTCAATTATGTCAGTAAATTGTCATAATTGTCAATTATGTCCGTAAATTGTCATGACTGACAATTATGTCAGTAAATTGTCAGTTATAACAATCATGTCAGTAAATTGTCATAATTGACAACTATGTCAGTGAATTGTCATAATTGTCAATTATGTCCGTACATTGTCACAATTGTCAATCGTGTCCGTAAATTGCCATAACTGTCAATTATCTCAGTAAATTGTTATAATTGTCAATTATGTCAGTAAGTGGTCATAACTGTCAATTATATCAGTAAGTTTTTATAATTGACAACTATGTCAGTGAATTGTCATAACTGTCAATTATGTCAGTAAATTGTCATAATTGACAATTATGTCAGTAAATTGTCATAACTGTCAATTATGTCAATAAATTGTCATAATTAAATAAATGCAAAATTGAACCGAAGCACTCACGCAAATTGTCAGTGTACGCAAGTGGGCACATTGACGCCACGAAAGTGTTACGGATCGTTCGGCAATCTTTGATACCTTGATCCAACGATGAATCAAGCTGTCCTTTGTCGTTGATTCACGTTGGAACGATGGAGCAACGGAGTGGCTGAGGTGAGGCTCGTACTCTCGAGCTCGCGGAGCCCATCCACAGTTATATACGCAGTGTACATTATTATACAAGGGACGTTCATAGAGGTAGGATACGTGAGCACGAGGAACGGCCTCCTCGAATAGGTACCGGCGAGTTAATGTTAATTGCTTCGAGACGCGACTACGCCAGAGGCGTCCGGAATGAGATATATTGCTCTGGACGTAACAACGCCCTCTGTGTTACTATCCCGGTGTGTGCGTGCGTTCGGCACGCAAACTCACGGGGTGCAGTTATTACAACCGGTGCATCAGCCTCCGCACACAATTGTGGAATTAAACGAACAAGACGGCGCGAACTCTCGGGACGAAATATTACGGAGGACAAATCGACGCTGTAGGAAATATCTGAAGATTAGCATTATTCAAAATAAAAAAGTACCATACCGTTCTGGGGGATATTACGATATCTGTGGGCCCCTAATTCTGACCACGCAGCCTTCATATTTGACCCACAATAAGACTTTTTTCAAGAGCGGTAAACATCGACATTCGACCCTTAAGGGGGTGAAACAGGGGTTTTAAAGTTTGGGTTTGTTTGGATGTGTTTTTTAATGGTCACAGGTGTGTGGCATACGCAGTTGAGGGGTTAAGGCGGGATATACATTTACAACTGTAAAAAGATCGATTTCTTTTTTTTCTTTCTTTAAACGATAGGATTATATATGTAGAATATTTTCCTAAAGTTTCAAAGCGAAATTCGAAAAACTTCAAACGTTAGAGCCCGTCAACGCTGTGCCTCACCGCTCGGATTCGGAGCGGGCGTGAAGTTCAAACGCGTTTTTCTCAAAACTGCATTATCGAAATTGGCGTGCAGGATTACTCAAAAACTATTAAGCCGATTGAGTTGAAACTTATTAGAAATATTGATTATATTGGTCCCTTCTACTCGACGAGAATTGTTTGAGAAAAATTGAAAAAAACTACTTTTTTAATCCACATATTACAGAAATGTTGCGTGAATTTTTTTTGTAAATGACTGCCATTTTCTTAAATTGACATTTTCTTCATTTTAATTACCGTCACATAGAAAATATACATATTCTAACTGAAAAAATGTTTTAACTTTTTTGCAAAAGAAAAGTCTACGGGAAGCTAGACTTGCATGCCCATTCGCAACTCCAGCGGCGACCTTGCTGTAACACTCTGCCATAGCTCCGTCATTTTTATGATAAATTAATTTAAAAAATTGTTTTGTACACTTAAATATACAATTAAGGTATACCTAAAGTTTGATAATTGTGGAAAAATTATTTATTAGTTTAAAAAATCCCTCAAAATTGCTTATTTTTTCCTGTCTAAATGTATATCCCGCCTTAAAAGTACTACTTGATTGTCTACACGCACCGGACAGCGAGGAATATATGGTATAGTGTTATATATAAAATAAATTTGGTAAGTTTCAAGTAAATCTAGTAAAAAAATAGGGTTTTTTCTGTAAAAAACTTTGACACTCCCGTTTAATCCCCTTAAAGGTTATATTTTGGAAATTGCTGAAATACGTGTTTAATTATTTGTATTAAAGTGTATTTATGTCAAGTTTCAAGCAAATCTGACCAAAAAATATGCTGCCTTATATAAACTTTAGAAATCCCTGTTCCACCTCCTTAAGGGTCGAATTTCCATTTTTAACACTCTTGAATAGAATCTTATTTTGGGTCAAATATGAAGACTGGGTGGTTGGAATTAGGGGCCACAGATATCGTTATACTGCCCTGTTCTGCACTTTGGTCGATTAGTGGGGACGTCTCATGGAGATTTTTTTATTTTATTTTAAAATCAATTCAAACGAAGTTAAATCCCGGAAAGTTGAACATTCAATCTCATTATTTTACGACGCTTGCAAAGTTTTTCCTGCCGCTTTCTCCAGTCGTGACTTCCTCGCGGAAGAAGCTTTGGCAGTTCGAGAAAATATAACGAGGAAGCAACGCGCAAGTTTTTAATTTGCACGGTTTTTTTCTTCTTCGTAACCATTCCTGCGTGTGTATTTGTTATTCTTTTCATGGACGATGTCATGTTCAATATAACTTGCGTAAATTGATAACGATTGAGACAGAACGTGAGCCACGTTTAAAGTGTTGTTGCAAAATATTCATAAACAATGAATATTTTTATCAATTGTACATTTTTATTTATCAATTGTACATTTTTATTTATCAATGAATAGTTTTATATCAATCAATTGATTTATCAATTGCACAAAATGACGCCGATGCTGCATGGTCAATCGTTGTAGGTGGTTCTGGCAACTGGGGCGATTTGAAATGAGAAATAATAAAATGTACTTTTAGTGTAATAATCAAATTTTCGTATGACTGTATACTTTTCGAAAATTTTGAAAACTGCAAAAATGGCAAGCTGTAGAAAAAAAACCTTTGATTTTCGACCAAAAAAACAACTCTAATAATTTGTTATTGTCAAATGGATAAACATATAAAAAAATCATCCTGTCATACGCAATAAAATGTTATAAACTATGCTCTCTCCGAATGTGCAATGAAGGGAACGAATAGATTTTGAGATGCGCCTTACACCGTTTCATAAAACATAATTTCGAGAAAAAGGCAAAAGAAAAAAACAAATCGTTACGGGGCGGTTGGTCATAAACCGGTCAATTTTTGGAATTTTTACGAAATCTCAATTTCAAATAAAAAATCGTGAGCTATAAAACTACAATAAAATAAATCGTATTTGCGAAATTTCAAGTTTGTGCAGGCCCCTTAAGAGTCGTTACGAGGGTGTGCACTCAAAGGGTTGAGGGTTGGTGAAAAACTTCTCCAACTTCGAATAAAAATCCACAAGAGTCGAGATAAGAAAATATTGATCCCTTCGATTTATGCACTTTCCTATATTTGCACGAAAAGACATTCCAGCTCTTGTGCCTTATCAACCTTTTATTTTCTCTCGCAACTCTTCAACCTTCTCATCTTGCCATATATCGATATCATTTTCGTGACTTCACTTGTCCCTCTTTCCCGGTTGGTCGTATAGATCTTTTGTCTCCCGAGTGATTCCACTCGTCCGTACCCTCGGCGCGTCTCTCCGGACCGGATGTGAATTGTTTGGCAAAAGCCGTCGACGAGTGAAGAAATAGGGAAAAATTGATGCGAAAGATAAGAGCGGAGAAAACGGTTGTTCGATCGATTCTCGCACGGCTAGCGGAGACCTCGAAACTTTCGTGCACCTCGAGACTTCGAGTGAATTTTCCACCGGGACAAACAGAAACTCGTCGTCGTCTCTTCCTCTTTCTCAGGGCCGAAATGAAGCTGCTGGCGGAAGCCGGCAAACAACTGAGAGTTCGAACTTCATTTCCGGTACTTCTTTATCCGTCGATGCAACATATTTCGCTTCGCAGATGGACGAAAAATATCTATAGCCGATTGCCAATGCTCATATACAGTGTGTCCCTCTTATCGCCGCCACCCGAAATAATTCGGTAATTATCGAAGTCACAAAAAAATGCTCCAGATAAAAATTGTACGGTGTGAAGAGGGCCATCAAATGCGACCAATTTTTTTTATTTATTTCGGTGGAGGCGCTGACGCACAGTGAAGGTCACCGCCACTTTTTTAAATGGAATGGTACATTTTTTTTCAAACATCTTGTGGAGCAGGTCATTTGTATTTCATTTTAATAGGTGACCTTGAATGACCTTGAACCACTTTGACCGGCCTTGAATGACCTTGAACGACTTTGACAAGCCGCATAAAAGAACATTAGGGGGTCAAAGTCGTTCAAAGTCATTCAAGGTCACCTATTAAGTGAAAGTCACCGCCGCCTTTTTAAATGGAAT